>VZTZ01006206.1:116953-227902 GCA_013400955.1 Drymodes brunneopygia
GCCGTGCGGGGCTGGCGGCGCTCCCGGCCCCGCCCCGGGGCCGCAGGGCGGGCGCTGCCGCCGCTTCTGCTGCTGCTGCTGCTGCTGGCGGGGTGGGGGGAGCCTTCGCCGAGCGTCTCGGCCCCGTGGGAGGCGGGAAAGCGGGGTCCCTTCTCGCTCTGCAGCTGCGGCTCAGCCCGGCACTCCCTCCCGGGTTTCTGGGCGTTGTGGCCGGAACCGGAGGTTTGCGTCAGGTGCCACCTGGGGCTGTGCAGCGTGGCCTGTGGACCTTGGCGATAAGATTCCCCCAGAGTCCGCTGAGCTTTGCCTCGTTGGCAGGAAGGGTTTTGCTGCCAGTAATTTTTTTTTTTTTGGCATTGTATTACAGTGAAACGATGGGAATGCAGGAGAAGCTTGCATGTCCGTAGTTGAGTTTAGTAGCTCTCTGTTTCTTCTTCTGCCCTTGTCCCCCCGTCCACAACATCAGCACCGAAGTAATGAATTTTAAACCAGAAGTAGTTCTAAGAGCTCTAATGCTGTACATTTTTAAACGAATTTTAAGAAATGCTCTATTGTTTCCTGATGGTTTTAAATTGTGGAGCTTGACACATGCAGTACCTTTGTTATATAATTGTCTGCTGTAGACACGACAGATAGAACCTAAAAGATTACTTGTGCCTTTTATCTCGATTTCTGATTTGCTTTTTTTGCCTCTTGGTATTGTTTTCCTTTGGAGGCTTCAGCACGTAGTAATTTGAGGATGTGTTCCCTGTCTTACTGCTACAAATCGAATCTTTGTCTCTCCCTATGACATTGTACTCTCAGAGTATAAAAAGATGGCTTGTGAAAGGGTTTTGTAAGTTAGATACCTTGCTTCCTTTATGTTTACATCGAGGATCAGTGATTTAGGGATATTACGTTGTTGTGCTAGATCGATTACTATAACCAGCAGCAGTTGTAAGAGCTTTAATGCTGTATATTTCAAAATTAATTTTAAGAAATACTCTGGTGTTACCTGTTTAACCTGGGGAGCTTGCTGTGTACAGTAGCTCTTTAAGTAGATCAAGGTCAGTGCTAATCTTTCAGCTGCTCTTCTTCTCACTTGCTTGCAAAATATCTGGCTTTGACTGAAGCTATTACTTGGATTAGAAACAAAAGTCATTAAATGTGAAAGATATGTTAGCTTGGAAATTGTAATGTTTCCATGGAGATGGGGGTGTAAGAAATCTAAACGATTTTAGAGCTGTAGACTCGTGCTCTTCCAGAAGACTGAATCCTCAGCAGACAGTGCAGTTAACATGAGGTCACTTCCTACTTCTGCTGTTACTCTAAAGCAGGCCAGAGTTTTTCTGCTGGAGATTGACTGCAGAAGATCCCAGCACAGGGCTCTAAAAGCAGATTTATTCTCAACTGTTCAGTGGAAAGGGGGCTGTACCTTTGGCAGACCTTGCTTGCAAGGTCTTCCTGTTTGGAGTAATATAACTGCATTTCATGTAGAGTGTAGGAATTAGGTAAACTGCTAATTAGGCTGTCTGTGTCTTAAAGCTGGGACTGGGGACAAGGGAGGACTGCTTATCTGTTCTGGTCCATTTTTGGTGTACCTTAATAATCCCAGAATCTCTTGATGACACAGTAGGACAGAATTGCCTCCACTTAGGTGAGTCCCTCTTTCCCCAAACAATCTCCCATTTTAAAACCCTCAAGTGGTTCTGTTGAAAGACACACATATTTTGTGTACTAACATTGCTGTGGTTTTGAACCTGACCTTTCTGCTGTTATAAAAACACTGCTCAGGAAACAAGACTATAAATGTGTTTGTGAATATGAAAAAGTCAAATGTAGCATTATTAATCTTTGTCATAAATCCACTGTAAGATGTTCCAAATGTTCTTTTTGGTTTGGCTCATGAAATAGGTGATGGAAAAGTAAATTTAAAGCTTTATAGTGCATTCAAGCTGTCATAAAAGCCAACAGTTAGTGAAAGGGAGAGGTCTTGCCCTTGTATTGCCCTGGTCATGACTGCACAGTCCTGTTCTGTACTTCATGCTGTTCCTTGGCTTCCTGATGTGTTTTTTGCTGAGGTGATGTGGTTTTCTTTCACTTGAATGACTTTGTGCTGGGGCATTTCTTAGCTGTTCTAGTGAGTTAAAGTCAGCTCTTAGGAGCATCCCAGATAGCACATAGTAAATTAGGGGATGTGGGCGTGCAATCCTTTCCCCTCTTGGCAACAGGGCACACAGTTTGGTTTCTCTTGGAACTGTACCTTCACCCTCAGATTTTTTTGTATTATCTTAGTTTTGTTCTTCTTTTCTACTTTGGTTGCAGAGAAGGTGACAACTTACATTTTTCTCTTCTTACAGGAAGAGGATGACTGGAAGGAGTTTGAGCAAAAGGAAGAAATTGATTATAGTGGTCTTAGAGTTCAGTCCATGCAAATAAGGTACTACTTTTTCTTCTTTTTTTTCTTCAGTATAATCCTTACCAATGTCTAAAAAGGATGGGTTTTTTCTTCAGAGCTGCTTCCATGGAGCCCAGTTAAAGAAAGGTTTGGTATGTTTCTGATAGTACACAGGTTTGCTACTGAGTAATTTAAGTTTGACTGGTCTCTGCCAATGATCTCTTTATTTTCTAAATCTCTGTACTCTAAATCTATCTGTTTTGCTTGGGACTCAGCATTTTTTATCAAATACTTAACATTCCCCTCCCTAAAAATAGTCAAGTAGGAATTTCTCAGAGGAGTGCAGGATAGTAATTCCCACTGAATCATTTGACTGCTGTAAGGGTAGCTGACTCAGTCTACTCAGCATTTTCAGTTGGGGAGCAAATTCCTGAACCATTGCATTTGTATTTCAAAAAAACGAAAAACACAGTTGGTAAAAGTAGTGTCCTATGGTAAGTTCCCACAGGATTGCATTTATGAACGTGATTCACAATTCCTTGTTGGTTTTTTCATTAGACTTTTTGTTGTCTGGTGCAGAGCAAGTCTACTTATGTCTGTCCTGGTTAAGAAAAATGTTTCATCAAGTCAGAAGAAGGATTTTTATGACCTCAGTTGTAGACTGAGAATGTCAAATAATCCCCATTGTCCAGGTATTGATGTTCAAAATAATGTCATCTTAAAATCAGCCTATCGGTAACCAGTGCAATTGATGCTTTCCTCACTGTTTGAGCAGGTCTGACATGCTTGGAATTATTTACTTTTGTGGATCACAGCATTCCCCCCACTCCTTTCAATTAACTAGTCCTTTTAGGCCATTTCCATGAATTTGTCCCACAAGCTGTCCATGGCATTGAAGTGTCACAGTGGATAATCACATGTCTGATTAGACAACCAGTGAGCTGCAGCTTCACTGAGGGCTGGTGCTGTTTGACTGAAAAGCCTCTACTTTGGCTTCCCAGACAAAGGCCAGCATTCCAAATACTTTTCATGCTGTGGCAGATTTTCAGGCATGTGGGAGTTTCTGCCACAGGATTTTGTGGATTCAATTAGTGGATTCAAGGGAAGAGTTGAGAAGTAAATGGAAGAAAAACTCACTAGAGGTTATAAATTCTCCATCTCTGGTAATCTTTGTGCTGAAGAAAAGATACAGAGTATCTGGTGGGAGTGGGATGTTCCATGTGCTAACTCTGTTGTAGTTAAGTCTGTGGAGGTTGGTTCTGACTGTCATTTAAAATAAGGCCCTTGTGCTGTACCTTACTGTGTTTGGATGAACAGTGAAAGGCCTGTCCCAGGCATTTTTTTCTGATCTCTGATCATTACTTACACAGAAAGCTTACAGAGATGATGATTAGTAGGATTTGGTGTATTATGAACTTCTGAATTCACACTTTGCTGCTGTTCAGATCAGTGTCTTGATTCTTTTCAGCAGCCTCACCGTGCACATTTGTCCCACTCTACCACGCAGCTTTCTGTAGTAGCTTTGACCAGCAAATTCTTTTGGGTGTCTGACTACATCTATGCAAAACGAAATAGTCTAAGTAAAATACAGCCAAAGCTTTTGCATTGGGTCTGTCTTTGAAAAAGTACATTTTCCTCTCTTGTGCTTTTGTTTTGATTGCCTGCTTTAAAAAAAGAGATCTGAGTTTGTTTGTAGATTGTATATTACCCATACATAGAGTGTTTCTTAGGGGGTTGTGGTTAGAGGAAAAGTGAGCTCAGGACTTGCTTTCTTTCACCACTACTCCCCTATTTCTTCCTCTTGACTAAAGCATCTTATGGAAGCTGGACTTGTAGACCTTTCCTGCTTTGTCTTCTCATCCCTTCCAATTGTGTGACTGTGTCAGTAAGAAGAAAGCCTTTATGCTCAAAATAAGATGCTAATTTCTTTGATAACTTTGTTCAAGTTGATTTTTTTATATATATTCTTTTAGGAGCTTTTTTTCCTTCTCCATTGCCAAGTTATGTAGCAACATGCCAGAAATTGTTCAGATGGAATTGCTAGTACAGTGATTGCTGGACTAATGTAGTCTGGTTTAATTTAGTATCTTCAGCATGGCAGCCATGAAATCTTGTCTTATGAGGATTGTGTAATCTCTGGAAAATCTTAAACCTCCATTTGTAAGGTGCTACTGATCATTTCTCTCTTATAGTGAAAAAGAAGATGATGAAAGTGAAAAAAGAGAAGAACCTGGTGACAACTGGGAGGAGACTGGTGGTGGTGGTGGTGTAGACAGATCATCTGGTCCTTGGAACAAGTCAGCTCCTGCGCCAGCCCCTGTCGTTGAACCAATTGGTAAATTTAACTCAGACTTGTTTTTTTCCAGTCAGATCTGCATAAGGTTGAATTAAGCTGCTCAGTGGGTAGAGCTCAAGGAACTGTTCCTGTTCAGGCACCCTCTAATGAGCTAATGGCTTGTTTGGCATGCTAGCCATCAAGGAAATCTTCTGTCAAGGGATCTCAGGAACAGAATTGAATTTAAAGTATCTGTACTTAAAAACACACGTGGAAGTTTTTTTTTTTTATTTCCAACTTCAAAGGGATGGAGGAAGCATTCTGTCTTTGCAATCTGCAAAATACCTATTGGAAACATTTCTGTTGATCTAAAAATGCTGCTTTAGCACCTCAGTGGCTGTTCATCCAGTACCTGATCTGTTGTGGCAGTGGCACACTTTGCAGTGGCACTGATTTTTCAAATCAGTTGTGGAGTAGAGAACATGACATTGCAAAATTGATCCTTCAGCTAGGATAGGACTTTAATTTTTCTATTAAATACAGTTTATTAATATCAGTGGAGATAAACTACTTGCATAGTCATCCTCTGAGTTCAGAATATTCTTTTGCACTGAGAAATTAATGGAAAAATAGCCTGCTGTATTCTTTTTTAAGGAGGTAAACCTAATTAATGTTATTTCATCTTAGATTTTTACCTTAAGTGGGAACTATTTGGACAGTCCCCTCTGCATTTTGAGAGGTGTTTTAAATAAGATTTGTTGACTATACAATTATGTGTTTAAATCTGTTTTAAATTGTTGCTAATCAATTGCAAATGAGAAACGTGAAGTCCTCATTAGTAGTTCGTATTCCCTAAACTTTGTGAGGCAATACACTGGAGCCACGTTTCAATTTGACTGAGTGTAGGTTAGGTTAGGTGACACTTGATTTCCTGCCTGGTCTAAAATACTTGCTACCAAAGCTTAAAAGATGGAAAAAACATACTGTAAGATTATTTTCAGTTTTTCTTTGTGGAGTTTTGTTTGTGTGTTCGTTTTTTTTGCTTTTTTTTCAGCTGTGAATGCCAGCTTGTTCCCCTGTGTGAATCCTGTTCTCTTCTGTAGTTACAGAAGCTCCAGAACCAGCGCAGACCGGTGGCGTGTACCGGCCGCCCGGGGCCAGGGAGAGCGGACGGCCCCGGAGAGCACAGCAAGGACCACCAGAGATCTACAGTGACACGCAGTTCCCCTCGCTGCAGTCCACCGCCAAGCTCGTAGACAGTCGAAAGTAAGTGCATTCCACTGATTCCCCCAGGGATTTCTAACTGCCTTCTCTAAGTCTGTCCTTTGTCCTAGCGCTTAAGACTGAATCTTTCCATAGAGGAAAGAAATAACTGAGAGGCAGTACATGTATTTTCCAGCTCTGTTCCTGTGAAGTAACTATTGAGGATGTAGCTCAGTGAGACAGCCAAACAAAACTGCCAGTTATGTTCTCTTTGATGGCTGAAGGATTTCCCTGAATATTTCTGCTGTTGACAGCATCTGGTTCCCTCAGACGCAGACTAGCCATGGTGAAGGCTCTGTGTTACTTCCTTCAGCAGACAGATGTAGGAAGTCCTGAGCATGCAGCCTTCTTGTTAGAGATGTGAAAGGGGTTTAACTGCAGAAATGTGATTTAATACAACTACAAATCAATACACTTGCTTGTCTGAGCTGTGATTTACAGTGATGAGCTCCCCAATTTTGGTGTTTGGTATTATGTGGTGCTGAAGACCTCAGTCTCACCCTATGTTTGAATCCTGATCTTTCTATAACCTCATTCCCAGTAGAAGAGATGGCTAGCCAATACCTAATTCACTTGGGGGATTTTGGGTGTTTTTTGTTACTGGTTTTTCTTCCTCCTGCTTGCTGTGTTACTGTTTAGTACAGCTTAGGAGAAGCTTTGTTTCTGCTGGGTATTTTTTGGTATGGCAAAGGAGACATGATGTTCTTGATGCTTTGTGATTTGAATGGTGCAAATTGAACCAAGATGAAATTCTGAATGAATGTTCTAGAAAATTACTTCTGCTTTCTAGAACCTACTTTTCATAAATGCAAATGCACTTAAATTTACTTTGAGAATGTTAATGTAAACTGTACTGGGTGATGAGCTTATTTTCGAGATAAGGTTTTAAAAGATTTTCTTGGGAATGTTTAGGTGTTAAACTCTAGATCTTACTGTTTGTCCTGTGTTTGTAATGTTTTTGTTGGGATGGGGTGGAAATGGACTAGAAATTCACAATTCACAAATTAGTGATAAGATATTTACTGATTACATTTATTTTCTCACTTAGGGATAAAGAAATGGAGAAGAGCTTTGAAGTAGTAAAATACAAAACTAGAGGTAGGGATGAGGTCTCAAAAAACCAGGCACTTAAACTTCAGCTAGACAACCAGTATGCTGTGCTTGGGGATCAATAGAGATGCACACACATTACAATTAAGGAATGCTTTTTTGGTAACCCTTCTACTAAGGTAACTAAACTACAGCTAACAGCTATGATGAACATGCCACCTTATTTCTGATGGATCTACTGCAGCAAGTGCAGACTACTTTGACATAAGTGATTGGTTCTCCTGCACTATGGAAGCATAATATGTTGCAACTTCTTCATTGGATATGAGGCAAATTAATGTAAATGATTGAACAAGAGTCATCAGTGTGCTTTAATTGCTCAGAAAGATACCTACAGCCAGTGGTCATTTCAAAATCTTTTTATGTTCAGATACTGAGCCTTCATAAAGGTTGACTACCTCAGACTTGATGCACTCATTGTGGACACCATGTGGATCACAACTTCTGGAAGAGAAGGTTACAGCTGTTTTAGTGGCCATCTGAAACTTGAAACCAGCTCTACTGGATTCCTGTCAGAAATCCTGCAGAAGTCAGCCATTTGGTTCCAGTTTGCTATAACAAAGATTTAAGTGACCTTAATGACAAACCTGTCTGTTCCCCTTCTGAGGAATCCTGTCATGTGTAGCCATAGCCTACTAGAGACTTCTGGAGCGTCCCATACCACTCAAACTGTCCGAGTACAACAGAGCTGTAGTTTGTTTACCTTTCTAGAGTGCTGTACGGAAGTAACTTCAAAACAAATTAAAACTCATTCAGTATCAGATTTGAGGAATGATGTGTTTGAATGGTTTGTTTGCATTAGCCATTTTCAAAGTTGTCTATCCAAGTATTTGTTTTCTATTATCCACAAAACAATGCCTGCCTTGTTTCTGATATCAATTTGCAGTATATTTAAACAATGGTAAGATGTAGTGAAATAGGATTTATTTTGGTTTTTGTCATGAAGTTTGTCTTTCTCACCCTGAAGCACTGAGAGTTTTGATTTGACACAGAGGTATCCAGACTCCAACTATAGTCTTCAGAATTTGTCCTTTAAAAATGAGACATGTGGCAGTAGTGATACTAGATAAAAACTATCTTCATCAAAAACAATTATTTCTTCATTGAGGAATGATGCTTACTTGATGAACAGGGTAACTTAATATGCAGAGATAACTAACTAAAGCTGGTAAGCCTGATTTGTTTGGCTACTTCTGTGAAGCATGCAGCTCTCTGAGGCAGCAATCCTCCAAGTATAACTCATAAATGGTGTTTATTCACAGTCAGAAAGTTTAGTAATGATGGAAGGCAGTGACTTCTTTAAGTTACTTAATTTAGTGGAAGTAGGCAAAATGGCACTGGTACGCTAGGAATATAGGACATTACTTGTAACCGTTTCAGTGAACCAAACTTGTCAAGTACCAGAAGTGTTCTGCTGTAACTGTTTTTCTCTTCTTTGAGTTTTTACACCAGAAGCAAAACAAAGTACAATAGTGGTGTGCTCCAGTGTTGAGGTTTCTCAGAGTAAATGCCAAAAAATTGACCCAACATCCATAAGAGTTGCCAATGGCAAGAAAAACAAGGGAACAAAACAAAGCTTGCTTACGTGTGTGGGAGTACTGTGTATGTGCAGAACATAAGGATAGTTCAGGAATCACCCCATTGGGTTCCCTTTGACTAACTGCTGACTTGCTTTAAATTCTCTGAGGCCAATGCGGACTTTGCTGTTGACTTCAGTGGGGCTGGGGTTTCACCTGGTTCTTTTGTGCACAAAAAACTGGCCTTGCCCTTGCAGAGTTAACTGTCTATAAAAATTCTGCTAGAAGCTGCTATTAAAGAGAGGGCTCAAGAGACTATTCCTAAAGTTGGAGACTTCATTTGGAAACAAAACCCCACTGAAAGACTGATACCAATACCTTGGACTCTGAGCCATGTATCTTCCTTGAAAATCCATTGTTGCCAGCAAAAGTGTTGTTGTCACAATTTCTGTGGAATTCGTGGTAAATGGACATGTCACTTGATGGGGTAGAGATGTGAAGTCTTAAAATGCTTTTACTGATGCTCTAAAGAGATTCAGATCACTAATGCACATGAATAGAGTTTTAGTCTCCTGTGTGAAGGGTAGATGAGACTGTCCATTGTACCACCTTTATTTGAGGTTTTTGGGCATGAATTCTGGCAGTTCAAGAAAACCCTGTAAAAGTTTCAAATCAAATAAAATGGAAATATACATGGATTCTGGAGTCTACTGAGTCTTTACGTTTTAGTTTGAGCTTATGCCCATACAATAGCAGAGGAAACAGAACATTTGGATCTCTTCAGGGATAGGCCATGGAGTGGGCAGTTGTCCTTATGGTCAGGTGGGCTCTATTTCAGAGCTTATAACAGTGCATACTAAAAAACTTTTATTCATACATATAAGTTTCATTTGCTACTTGGCAGTATCTTCTTACTCCCACTGTATAGGACTGGTTTGAGATTGTGAATTGAGTATGAATGAAGCTTTGATTTGCTTTTCACTTAAAAGTACCTCTGCTAAATTAAAGAATGGGGAAGAAAAGTCCAGCCTCTGGATGGCTGCTATAACTGGAGCCCATCAGGTACTGATAACTAAAGGTGTTCCTTTGGGGGCTTCTCTCAAGCATATCATTCTACTCCTGTTTCTTTCTGGAGGCATAAGGAAAAAGAATTGGAAATGCAGCAGATTTCCATAGTACAGAATGTTAAACAGTTTTAAAAGACGTGTTTCTCATGTTAAATATAGCTGCCAGCAACAATCAAAATGCCAGTTGTCAGTATCTTCCTTGTACCAAGTAATTGTTCTGCATGCCTGCAATTTTGAAAGTCAGTCCTCTGTGGAAGCTTGGTATGCTTTGGAGACTCTGGAGTCCAACTTTATCTGGTTTGTTGTTGCATTCATTCAAGGCATGCGAAGAATGTCCTTCTCCTTCCTTCAAAATGCTCGTTGAAGGCTTATTCCATAAACGAAGGGTTGTCAGTTGTAGCAATGAGATTCTTTATGCCAGTCCATATAATGCAGCTGTGGGCCACTTCAGGGACTCCCTGGCCTGGGACATGCTCGTATGGTGGGTTGCTCATTATTTCCCAATTCAGAGGGTCCATTTTACTTTCTCTGGCTTACAGTAAAACACAGCCATAAAGTTACCAACTTGCTGTTAGAAAACTGAAATGTCCAGTGCTTACTGGAGAAGGAACAATTTGGATATATGTTTCTCAGTGATACAGTCTGTATTTAGGGATGTTAAAATGCTAAAAACCAGGTAATTTTAATAAAGTTGGACTTCCCAAATGCCTGCTGTAGGTATCCGGAATCTGTATTTACTTGAGCTGTTGATAAATGGAGGAGAGGATTAGTTTTGCCCCTGCCCATCTCCCAGTTTAGCTGTGTCATGCTTAACATTATTCACAAATGAAGAGGAATTGACAACTAAAAGTGACTGTCTTCTGTTACTTCAGTTTTGTACTTGTAGCTAACTTTACCAATCATATCCACAGTAACTTAGATGAATTTTTAATGGTACAAATTGTGCTGGAGGCCTGACCCTCAGGGAACAGGGCTCTTGGTATTTGACTGCGTCTGTCAGCTCTTGGAAACTTTCATCACACCATGGCTGGGACCGCTGTGTTGTTCAGGTCAAGTAAACACAATATAAATTTGATTGGGCTGCACATCTTAGAGTTTGTTTATCTGAGCTTTTGCAAGAGTTGTAGCTTTTTGCCTTTCTAATTTCTGCCTGGTTGAGCAGTTTTAAACTTGCTTGTGGTTTTCTGTCAAATATCGTAACTAAAATGGAGCAGGGATTAATAGGGCTTCATGTGCCTAAATAAGGTTGCTTAATTACAAGCTAGTAATATTATTCTTTCCAATACTGACATGGTCAGAAATTTATACCTCATTGGCCCAAGAAACTAAATTATATCAAAACCACCTTGATTACTATAAAATCTTTATGAACAGCTGTTGCCCTAATTTTTTAGAGTGCTTTGTTTATAGTTGGTAGCAAAGGTTCTCATGGATTTTGTGTAAACAATCCATGTTTTTAACCGGTTAAAGATTGTTTTGTACTTCGGAGGTTGTTTTTCATTCTTCTTCCTGGGGTGGAGAATGTGATAAACTGTGTTTCTCACCTATTTAAGATGGAATTTAAGAGGTGGCAACCTCTTTTGTCCAATCCATAACTGTCTATAAAAAGATATAAATATAAGAATAAAGAGAGGCTGGGTCTCTTTTGCTCTCTGCCCGGCCTTGGTCCGGCTGACCTCCTAAGTTGCCTATTTGTCTCGTATCTGACAGAGATTAGAACAGCCATGATCCAGGTTTTGTTGCCTGACTGTAACTTAGCTCCCAAATTCTCTCTCCCTGTTTTCAGCTTTTAATGTTACAACTTGTTTTTAATGACGAATAGGGGCTTTTATTTGGCAATATAAGAAAATAATATGTGTGCTTCAGATATATAAATTGAGTATGTACAGAGGGGAAGAAATCTGACATACATTTGCAGATGAGCTCCAGAAACAGTTTAAAAGACACCTTGTCTGTATTGAGGCTGAGAACCTGCAAGCTCTAGCAGATGGAGGAAGAAATGACAGCAGAAAACAAAACTGAAGAGTCTTAAGTCGTAACAATTGTGTATCTAAAGTTTGGCTTCTCAAGCATCACCTGTAGTTCTACCATGTTCTGTTTGAAGTGAAATAGAGCAGGAAGGAAGATTAATAAATAAATAAATAAATTAGGGAGAGTGGAAATGATGTGAATGAAACAGGTGCTGTAAGAAGAGAGGGATTAGGAGGGCTGTTTTCTAAATGATAGCATGAAGTGCATAGCCTGAGGCAGGGAGTGGAGTGTAAGATGTTGGACAGTATAAGTGCTGTGTGGTTAGGCACTGGTTGCACAAGTGACAGAGCCATCTGACTTTAAATCAGTAAAACTAAAGTTTAGTACTTGGGGAAGGCAGCCCATTTTATTTCTTCCTTTCAGTGAACTGGGAGAACATATTCAGAGAGAACATGGAATTTTGCATTGGTATGAGGCTGACCTGTTGCCTAAAGGCAGAGCTGAGGACAAATTTCAAGATGGCTCAACAATCCTCTTAGTAAATAACTTCTATATTTAAGAAAACTATTTTTCTCTTCTACATGATAAAAGGCTGAGATATTGTTTCAAATAGTTATGAAGACTTTTTTGGTGAAGCATCTTTTAAATGATACATACATCATGGGTTTATTTTCAGTTGTTTAAGAGTGTGTATTGATGCAGCAAGGTTAATGAAGTTCAGTGTTCACTTAGTGAAGTTCTCCTTAGCCAGAATACAAATACTAAAAACATGTCACAGTATTAATGAGTCACCAGGAAAAGTAGTGTGTCTGGAATACTGGATCAGAAAGTATCCTCTGATACAACTGTGTGCACTGAAAAGAAGCCAAGCGCGTTTCGTAGTAAGAGCATCGGAAGCATGGGACCAAGAGTGGGGTTTGGCCTTGGTTTTCTACTGAGCTGCTATGTTCAAGTAATTTAGTTTCACTTTGCCTCAGTTTCCCCAGCTGTACCAAAATAACCAACAACCTACCTTACAGGGGTGTTGTGAGGCCAAAGCTGTTCTTTGTCAAGGGCTGGGGATGATGGAAGGTTCTACAGAGGACTAAAAATCTTTATTAAGAGATCTTTATATTAGCTTTTATTATAGTATTTTAATACTACTTTGGCAAAGGCTTATTTCTATGGAATGTAATATGCATCCTATTAAAGTGTTATGTAATTGGACTTATTTTAGTATGTATGGGTAAGGAAAAAGTTCAGGCTGAGCACTCTTAAATGGTATTTCCTCTCTTCTATTATCTGTGTGACCCAAATGGCATATTAATATAAGGCTCTCTTTTTTTATGCGAAACATATTAAAATTGATATTGGTATATTTTGTAAACCCCATGACTGAAATAAAATCCTGCTCACAGTCGATAGCCATCTCTTATAATATGGCTGTTTTTAAGTTTGTTCAAATCATGTGAACCAGAAATGTTCACTCCTGATACTAAGTGATATTTCCTCATAGGAATGTATTTTTCTTCTCCATGTGTAAACACCTTTTTCCTGCTCTTTATTCTTTCCCTTACTTAAGCTGAAGTGGCATGCAGATACAAGGGAAATGGGGAGAGAGAACAATCTTCAAAACTTGTAAAATCTGGTACTAAGGCAAACTGTAGAGGAAGGGAATGAACAAAAGGGAAATAGTTGGCCATGGAGGGGTTTTTATGAAATAAACACAGGGAAGAAATTACCAAAAACTGAGTGGGGTAAGCAGAAGGGATAGGTAAGAGGAAGGAATACAGATAGAGCAGAGGTGATGACCCTATTTATTATTATCTCCTGATTTATCAGTTAACTGCAGCTGAAGTAACGTGAAGTAGTAACTTATGAATGTGCCTTTGTCTGCTTTTGCTGGTGATTTCAAGGTTCATTGCTCAGCTTTTACAGTTGGGCTTCAAATAGAATTAGAGGACATGATAGAGGCCTGCATGCAAACAAACAAGAGTTCTGGTTGGGTCCTGGACAGAGCTGAGGCCCAGCAGTTACCTTCTCTTATTGGTATTTTTATCATTGCAGCACCTCTAAGACAGTTGTTAATGTGCATCAGCAGTGACAGTTTTCTGTCAGAAACAATTACTGTTAAACTTCAACACACTGTGGCAGTTGCTTCAGAGGAAATGTTTAACTAGCTGAATAATAAGCACTGAAGAATAACATGGGGCTTTTTGGAATACTTATGATGATTATGGTAATGAGTGATATTAAGGTCCATATATTGGTAGGTGGCTTAAAATTACTTTAAAGTAGATATCTTGTTATGTGGTGGGAAGGAGAATTGCTTTTAAGATGTTTATCATCTATGTCCTTCTTAACAAATAAACTACCTTAGTCTTACTGTCTTTCCAGCTCCAAGGAGCTGCTTCTACCATTCTTTTATCACTTTCCTGCCTGTATTTTTCTAATATGTCACTTTTTTAAAGTGCTGAAGAAACAGCAAATATTCATTGAGAGTATCATCTCTAAGAGAAATAGATGCTGTAATATTTTTCTGTATTGTTCTGTCTTTAATACAGCCTAACATCTTATTCGCTTTCTTGACTGCAACTACACAGTGAGCAGATGTCTTCATCAAGCTGCCCATGGTGATGCCTAGATCGTCCCCTTGAAAGATCACAACTAATTCAGACTCATGTCACTTCTACCAGAGCATGTATGAGTGGTTTAAAACCCTTCCAGTATTTATTGCCTTGGTTTTATCTGTTGACAACTCACCTGCCCCTGATTTGCCAAGTTTACAGAGTCATTTAGAGTATCCTGGCAATCACCACCAACCTAGTAACTTCCATGGGGATTGGCTTTTGCCATTTGATGTACTGAAGTCTTCAGTTTCATGTATATAATCCACTCTTCTGGTCAGTGAGTAATTTTTACTCAGTCTGAAGTTCTCTGTTCCTTTTCATGTCTCTTGTCTTCTGTACTGAATTTCCATTCTAGCTCAGTTACCACAATGAAGTCATCACGTTACACCTGTCTGTTTTATTTCAAGTAACTTGCCTACAGAAAACTGTTAGTTAAAATATTGTCATAAGATTCCTTTTTCAATTAAAACAAACCACTTATTCTATATCTCTTGCAGACCATAGCAAAATGATTCAAACCATAAAAACTGGCTGATAGAAGAGAACAAATTTATTGAGAAAACGCCAAAATATATGTCTAGTCTCCCAGAGCTCAACTTCACTGGTTTCAATGGAGTTATTTCTGTCACACAAGGTCAGTTTCATTAAAATTTGATTCGAGATCATAGCACTTGAAGTCTAGGTGTAACAGCCGGAATCAAGTGCCAGTGAACAAGCCCCATAGAAACTTGTTTTAAATTTCCAGCTTATTCTCCTCTTTGTGCCAGAGATGAAGCAGATGCATTACTATTACTTAGTCTCTGACCAGCAACCACATGAGCTCAGCCATGCTTAATCTAATATACCTGCGGATATTGAAACTGCATTACAATGTTTGAGATGAAGCAACACTGGAGGGCAGGCTTAGTCTTTGTGGTTTGTTTCATCTCTTCATTCTCATCATCTTGTGCTTTAAAGAGCATGGAGCTGTAAATGATGTTGTCTTTAAGTGCTGACTGCATTTCCCAGTCATGTTATGTTTACAGATACAAAGGATGTGTCATAAGGGCAGACTCAAGCCTGATGGGATGTACAGCCTGACCCTGGAGAGCTGCATTACCTCAATTATCAGAGTACCACATCCTAGAGAGCCGCTGCCTTCCAGTACTAATGATGATACCTGCTTGAGAAGAATGTACCAAATCCAAATATCTGAATCTGTTGGATGTTCTATTACAGCAGTATTCTGTCAAAAACCAGTTGTGGCTGCTGGCAGTTGATTAAGTTGACCAAGGGGAGCTGGGATTACTTTACTTTTTGAGGACGTGGGGGTGAAAACAGAGCCAATGAGTGTGAGAGTTGTTAGAATGTAATACTTCATAGCCTCTCCCCCGCCTTGTCTGGCAGCCTCCTCTGTGCTGCTACACTCACCAAAGGCCCATCTTGCCACTGTAGCTCCATACTGTTACTTACTAACTGCCCAGTAACCTCAAGGACTGACAAGCTCTTTGACCGTGCACTGTGTAAAAGGCAAAGTGGCTTTGAAACTGACATGACAGTGTTTTCTAGGTAATGGGCTCTGCTCATTGTTTTTCCTGGAACTCAAAACTCAGCAACTATCTCTTGCTTTGACCTTTCTTTGCCCTAGAGTATTCCCTCCTTCTTCTGTTCATCTACATTATTATCATGCCAAGGATTTCTTAGTCAGGTGCCTGAATTATTCACCATTTATTTAGAAAGCAGCAGGCAAAAACTCCTGAGTCTTGATCAGGCTGCATTGTTTTTTGTCAGGGCTGTAGTATCACAAACACTGCAAAACTGCCTAGCAAGTAAATGCAGTCTCCTTGAAGAACTGAGAGGCTGCACAGGAGCCTAATTCCCACTGAGTACAGCAAAAGGGAGGCAGTAGCACTGTTCACAGAACAACACAGCTCAGCTGTGGAAAGGAATAGGGGTTGCACAACTGGTAACCTTCTAGCTTAAACAATACTGTCTTACCTGGACAGCAGGATCTAGCCTAAAGCATTTTTTTTAATGAAGAGAGTACTGAGGGAAAAATTGTTAGAGGATCTCTCTGTAAGTCAAAAGGAAAAAAAAACAACCTGAATTTGTTTTCAACAATGTACGGGAATGTCTCAGCACCAGACTTAATGTGAAGAAAAGATAATTGCGTGCT
Source organism: Drymodes brunneopygia (assembly GCA_013400955.1). Classification (NCBI taxonomy): domain Eukaryota; kingdom Metazoa; phylum Chordata; class Aves; order Passeriformes; family Petroicidae; genus Drymodes; species Drymodes brunneopygia. The sequence goes on from VZTZ01006206.1 coordinate 133,298, forward strand.
CAGTTGTAGTGCAAAACAAAGAATGATGCTGGGAAAATGGTTTGGCTGGGAGCCTGTGGAGCACAGCAGAAACTGTTTCAGCAAAGTAGAGTTCAATATGATCTGTTTCTGAGAATCCCTCTGTGGCCCCCACAGTTAACACAGGAACCTAATGGTGCCTGTATATTTATATAATTATGTTTATAGTCATAACTTGAGTTCAAAACCTGAACTATGTTTTTTTTTTTAACCCTGGTTTACCTATCATGGCTTCTGCATATGACAACTTCTAACTGTGCAGTGCACACACCTGTTGTCCTTTTGTCCCATGGTAGAGTAATGGTATTCAAACTCTGTAAAGCACTTTTGTGATGTTTCCTGTGAAGAAAGCTGAAGAAAATAAATTTATCTTAACACCACCAACTGAATTACATCTCCCAAGTTTGTCTTGCTTGTGTTGCATTCCCCCGTGTGTGGTGTACGGACAGCAGCACGCTGGCTGTTTGAGGCCCAGCACAGAAGAGGTGGCTCTGCCTGGAAGAGCTGCTTTCTGCTCCTGTTCCCCCAGCACCCCCTCACTGTCCTGCCTCACCCCTGGCTTTAAACCAGTGGCCACCAGGGCAGTGAACACTGGAGAACATGGAGAACTCAGATCCCAGGTTACTGGTTTCACTGAGAGTTGGTATGCGCCTGATTGTAGCTGCTCCCCCTTCTGCCCTGCCCCAGGATTCACAACAGCTGCAGGAACTGTGTGGCTGCAAGACTTCTTTGACAGCTTAAGTTAAGTGGGTCAGGATGAGGGGTTTTTATCCAAAGTGAGAATAGCAACACCACCCTTCCACAGGAGCTTCTATGAACTGCGAAGAAAAAGTCACAGGAACCTGAGGTCTTGCCTGGTAACATCAGATGCCTGCAATGCAAAGCAGCACTTCAGAGGTAGAACAGTGAAATACACAGTTAATTCAAAGTTAATTCAAAATGTGATGTAAGGTATTACCAGCATCAATCTTGGATTTGCAACAAATACTGATGCAACACTTTCTATAAAATAATATTCAGCAGCTAGAAAATAAACATAGAATACACTGTTGTCCTCTAAACAAAAAAAAGGTAAATTAAATAGACTTCAGTGTTACATGTATTTTTCCAGACAATTCCCCTGGTCCTGTGCAACCGGATGTTGTGCTTTTCTGTTCAAACAGGCTGTAGTAATTCCAGCTGCTTAATTACAGCTGTTCAGATTCCACGAGCACACTTTTGCCCAGACTAACACAGTGCACTCACATACACGAAGTTCAGTAAATATGGACCCAGACCGCACTGTTACTGGAAAGGTCAAACACTTTGTCAAATATTGTGGTTGTCTGACTAAGAACATTTCCAGCTGCCAGAAACTGAAGTCTTTGACTCTGGTTCCGGTCACAGACTCAAACAGGGAACATGGTCAAGACAAACTTCACCTCTTCAGTAACAGAATTGTTTCTACAGTTGCTGAACAGATGCCATTAGCGATCAGGATGGCAGCACCTGTGACCTACAGAAATAATTTATTACACCTTCTGTAAGTACAAAAATTTACAAGCCCATTCTTTTTATCCAGTTTCCCTCTTCCCTTCCAATAGAAAATACCAAAAGATTAAAAATTAATGTAAAAATGTAAGTCCATTACTATATGGGAAATGCAATGGAATTCTCATCAATTGGTATTCTCCCCACAACACACAGATAAAAGACAAGCATTCTAAAAATGATTTCTTAACTATTATATGACTGTGTCCACAGACAAAATCAATCATGGGATAGTTTGGACACACTAAAGTGTTTTTTGGATGAATTCTTGCCATACTCTTAGACATTACAGGTAACCAAAGCAATTTTTCCTATAAGCATGACTGCAAATTTATTTTAATCTCAGGACAAGTTAGAAGTGAAACAAAGTTCTTAATTTTTTGGGCAAGAATGAAAAAATATAAATATGAATTGAAAAATGTACAAATTAAGAACAGAGAATATGCTTAGTGTATTCTGGATCGCTTGACTCTGCTCATGTCTCCCAGTGCTTTTCTCTTCTGGGATAATCCGGTTCCAAGATCTGAGTTATTCTGGAGGAAAGACTCTGCTTCTGGCAGGAAGTAGGACTCCATAGGGGGAGGTGGATCCTTCAGTAGTGAAAGAAAAAAAAGAGTGGGTTAGCTAAAGAAGAGTAGCTTCTGGGAGAACAGGAACAGCTCATTAGTCATCTAAAACTGAAAATAAAAAAGCAAATATTACACACCTATTTTGAATACCTTTTGCAAGCAGCTCCCTACCCTGCAACAGATCCCCCTGCCAGCACCAGAACAAGTAGTTTTAGAGCATAAATTTGAGGCCACAGATCAAAGCCCTCAGCACAGGCACTTTGTGGCCACAATTCCTGGCTCAGGAGGCCCGTCCCTGGCAGACCAACCATCCCCTCGAGGGGCTGGGGCAGGGTGGCAGGTGGGGAGCCCTGGGGAGCCCACCTGGATGAGGTAGTCAGCGATGTACTCAGGTTTGAGGCAGTTCACTCCCTGGGCTGCTGCCTCTGCCACGTTAACCCTGGAGTCCTCTGGCTTCAGCTTACTGAAGTCAGCAAAGAGGTGAGTTGCTTCTTTAAAGAGAGAGGCAGAATGGCCAGAAAACACCTACAGAAAAAACATAACCCACAAAAGTTTAGTTGTGTTTCTTCTCCAAGACAAATGCAGTTCATGACCTTTAATTTCACTCATCTAATTAGCAGAAACCGGTGGGAAATCAAGTTCCATTCTCACAGCTGCATTCTATACCATCCCATACCTGTCCAGAAGGGTGGTCCTTCCCATCAGAGCAGGGCACAGAAATTCTATCCTCAGTTCCCATCAGCACTACTACTACTACTTGTGTAACCTCAGACAAGCTGCTCTGCCTGACCACTTGCAAAGTGAAGATGAAAAAGCTTTTTCCTCCCATCCTTTGACCATGTCTCAGCTACCCTGTGTAAGCCTTTTTGTTCTTTAAGACCTTTTACTCACATGAAAAATGCCCAGCACAGAGTTAAACAGAAAGAAAAAAGAAATTAAACAAACATATGTATTTCATTATTTTTTTCAAAGGACTACATACTTTTGCTCCTCCTGACTGAAGAAGGCGTCTGAATCCTGCTTCCTTTGTTTGATCAACATTCAGGATCACTTTCCAACCACTGAAAGCTCCCTAGATAAATGACAATTCAGTCAAAAGTATGCTGGTACTGAAAAAGTACAAAGACCTAATGGATCTATAATTTACCCCTGTTGAGAATATCCATCAGATGAAGACTTGCTATTACCTAGTTTTGCCTTTAAGTGTACATGCCAGAAAAAAAATCCACTGAACATACAGATATTGGGCCACAGTCAGCAGCTCGCCACCCAGCCCCCTCTAAGGAAAGACCCTTGGAAGAGAGTATGCTTTCCGGAACACCACACACTGAGAAATTCATCTTAAAAAAACCCCAGTTACTTGGAAACATTTTCCCCTGTTCATGCATGTACTTGGTTACAGTAACAGCACCAAGGGCCACCTGGTTGCCTCCTACAAACACTCAGCTTGGTTTCCACATAGGCAAAACGCGGGGAGGATTTGTTACAAGCATTCCTTTTTAAAAAGTTACAGTAAAACACACACAAGATTTTTCCTGACATAACTGAAACCACATCTTCAATGAATCCCCAACTGCAGTGCCTGATTTGAGAGGAATTGAAAGTCTTTGGGGAGTTCAAGTCTCGCTTCCAAAAACCTCACTTGAAAGACTATGAAATCAGTAAGCAGTTTTGGTTTCCTAGCAGAGCTGAGTTAGGTTAGCTCTCCTGTCAGAGCTCTGAAGCATAAACATCATCTTCCTGACTGAGGAACATCTACATACATAAGTAGCCACATTCCAGCTTTGCAAAACATGAACACTGGTTCAGAAGAGACTAAGACTTTTAATATATCAGCACAGGAAGTTTTTTAAAAAACAAAATTACTTAACTAGAATAAATCAAGCCAAGACATTTTGTTCTTGATAACAAGACAGATTACCTTCCCCTGACAGTGAAGTTTTTGAAGTTTCTTGGTGACAATCCCTGTCCTGTCCACCCACATTATACAGCATACATTACAGGAGTATCTGTATACCTCAACAATACCCGTTTCTTGCCTCCCTTTATGAATTTTTTTCCTCCACCTCATGGCTGCCAGTGCCAGTTTCTTCTGGTTTACATTGATTCCAGACAAAACATTAAGTACAGAATTACTTCCCCACTCATAGTCTTCTTCCTGAAACAACCATAAGCCTGAATTACAAAGCAGTCCTGCCAACTTTACCAGCAGAAAAATACATTTAAAAAACCCACACCAAACAGAAAACAAAAAACCCTGAAACAAATTCCACCTCACTCTAGCTACATAAATATGGATTTTATCTGGCCAAAACAGCTCTAGGCAAAATTAGAGATACAGCTTTTAATTGCACATGTTGTATCTAAATTAACTCATGTTTTCTGTGCCATCAAGTCATGTACACAACCTGATTCCTCCTGGAGTTACATCAACAATAGAATTCAACAGCAGGACAAAGCAACTCACTACACTGGACACCACTGATTATATTTCTGCAGTGTCTCCCAAAACAATTTATATTAGTTTTAATATATAAGGATATGAAGCAGTCTACAGGCATTATTTTAAAGTTAGCCTGGTCAATGCAAAATAATTGCCTGACCCAGCAGAACTGCAAAATTAACAGTTAAGAAGGCATCAGAAGAGGTAGAGTTCAGAAATATTTACACACATGGTTATAGAATCAAGTTATTTAAAAATAAATGTTCATTTATTGAGAGGATTAAGATTTTATTCCTGGTTTAACAAGAGCTGTGTAAATTTAGCTGATAACAGTGAGAATTTACCAAAAGGTATTCAAAGACAATTTTAAGAAGCTATTATAAAAAGCATAGGTATTTAGTTTATCTTATATCAGGAGTTTGGTCCAGGACTAGTTTTCAGACAAAGTTGGAAAAGAACTTCTCAGATTTTGGATTCTCTAATACTCCTGTGGCTTGGACACCCTAAACTAGCATTTGTTTTTGTGAAGTTGTCTTTTCCTAGTAGTGCAAAACAAAAATAAATGCAAAAATGCAAAACACACTAATGTCCTAGTGACAGGGTCACATGCCTGAACAAAGCAGCCAGCTCCTCTACACGCCTCCAGGTAGGAACGATGAAGCACCCACTTCCCAGCGGCCATCGAAGCCAAGAATTTTTCATTCCGAAGAGGATGTCCCACCACAATGTGTGTGCAGCTCGGATCAAAGTACTGTTTCTCAAGTACTACTCCACCTGGAATTGAGAAATGAATTGGATTCAAATTATCTAAGTGTCATGCTGCACATGGAAAGGATCAATTCAAAGTGAGAATTATTTGAACTCAGATGAAAACTCAACTCAAATTTACATTCAGAGTATTATAATTGAAATTACATGGGCAGAAGCTGCTAGGGAGGGAGAAGCAGCCAGGAAAGAGTGGCTCTATAAAATGCCACTGCAACACAGACAGGAATGAGAAACACCAGAAGACAGCCCATCCTGTGCAACTCCGAACAGTAAAGAATGAGGCTGTTGTGAAGACAGCTAGAAGAAAACTATCAGAAGACAAAACCATTGCTGTTTTATGGCAAAGCTGATCACTCACATAATAATAGTACTATATTCAAAGAATTGCTCACAAGCACAGAAAGCCATAAATTTGAGACCCCAAATCTGATGAGTCACTAACAGAAGACCTTTCTTTTCGCCAGCAAGCCACAGCTGAGCAGACACAGTTCTTTGCATTTCACAAATATCTGGTACCTAATTCCTCAATCAGATGGCAGTAATCAAATCTTTCTTGAGGATTAAGAGAAGACAGCTGAAATTTACATTGTTTTTCTGTTTCTTCATCAGCCTTCTCATCTTCTGTAACAACCTGGAAATACAGTAACAGATTTTGAAAATATGCCAGAAAGGTTAGGTTGACAGCTGAGTATTTCTCTGCCAAACATTCTGGGTTATTGATATATTAAGTTTTCTTTTATCTGGAAAAAGCAGAACCAAACCTGTCAGTCACCCGACAAAAAGCTTGGATCTTATCAAATTATCCTTAGGCTCCTGCTTGAACATCCTCTTGGTTCCCCCTTTCTTCAGGGCACAGCTGAGCTAATCTGTCATAACAACTAATCCTTCATTCACATCCACAGAATGCCAGGTTGAACACATGAAGAAATCAGCATTTATCTATCCCACTGCCTCATTCATTCCCTTTCTATCAAGTCAAAGCTCTATATTCTTTGAGGGTCTGTCCACTAACATGACACATTATGCCTCTGAAGACACAGAGCTGCTGAAACTTTGAGCATCAAGTGACACACTGCAGGCAAGACTATAAGCTCATTTTCCTTTCCCTTTCCAAATTCATAATAAAATAGAATTTTAAACCAGGTTTTGGCAGAAAAATAATTTCCCAATTGTACCTAAACATAAAATTCCGGATACCACCAAAGAAACAAAGGCCTAACTTTTTTTCCATCATCCTAACACAGCTGGAGGAGTTCCAAGTAATGCACATAGTAACTCTCCACTCCAAAGACTGCCTTAGCATGCCAGCACTAACTAATGGGACAAAAAGCTTTACTTGTCTAAACAAACAAACTTTATTTTTTTTAGCATATAATATTTGTTCAAAATCTCAGCGGAGAGGGGAGTATTGAAAATAATAGAAAAAAGAGAATAGAATAGAACTGCACAAAAGTAATCCATCTCAAGCTTTTAAGTACAGATCTTCACATTCTATATTTACCATCAAATTCAAAATTTCTTAAAGTATTCCTGCATCTCTCAGAACCCAAATCACCATAAATATTCTTTCATTTCACAAACCTTTTCTCTGGGCTCTGGTGCCACAGGAGGGTTAGCCAGGGGGAAAGCAATGCTGGGGGCCTGTGGAGTGGGGATCAAATTATCCTTAATTGGTGTTTCAGGATCTCTACATATGGGAATCTTTAGACCTTCAATCACATCTCCATTCCCAGCATCAGGAACAGCTGTGAAAGCAAAGTGGTGTTGCATGACTTGCCTTTGGCAGAAGGTAATTATGTATAAAGTAAAAGATATAATAAAAATAAAAAATCTCCACAATTGCTGCTACAACATGTACAGTTGTATTTCACCTGCCTTTCATAAAGATGCTCTTCCTTATACCGCAAACCACCAACAGCAATATTGCAATCATGTCCCGGAATGCCTTGCTCTAAAAAAAAAACCACCTGAAAACCTCAAATGACCTGATTTCTTTGGCTAAACTGCACTGATCTGGTTGAACCAAAAAATCAGTTGAATGGAATTATCTAATTTTCTTCAACCTCCTCTAGGACAAGGTCAGTCTTCAGGAAGACTGCTGCCACAGAAACTCTGCAAGTAGATTGAGAGAAGGAGTTGGTGGTAGCAGGGAGTGAGAAATAACAGATTCCACTATCTCAGAACAGAAAGAAAGAAAAACAGATGAAAAAACATCTGGTTTTGGCAGAAAACGTATGTTGCTTCCTTAGTCCTAGCAACAGACTTTAAACTTCAAAAAGAACAGGGAACATAAATAAAGTATCTTTACTAAATCCTGACCCAAGCATGTCCATCAGCTTGACACATCTTGGATTTTTGGGTCCATGAGTTAATCTTGTACCCCAACTTTTCATCTATAAATATTTCCACTACAATGGAAAAAATTTTGCTCCTGGTATCCCCATTTGAATTTCACTTTACTTACCTGAGGTGTTACCTGGAAACCAGCTGTGGTTCAAAAAACTAAAAAAAACAAAACCAAAAACTTGGAAAATTTTATGAAGTCTTTCAAGTTGTTGAGGTATTCTGGAACCACAGCAGTCTATTTTTAGACAAGCACTGCCTTGGTGTTTGACCACAAATGGATGGGAAAGCTTCTCTTTAAAAAACAACACATAATGGAGCTCAAAGTTGTGAATTGTATTTTTGGCATTTGATAAATGCCAACAATGCTCAATTGTTTTGTAAGTAGAACTCAAATGCTACTGTATTTTAAGAGTCCTAAAGACCAAATGGATGCTGTCACATAAAACAAAGATACTGCATTTCTAATCTTACCTATACCAGCCATCTCTGCATCAGGTACAGATCCTTTGAGGGCAGACTCATCCACATTCTTATTGGTGTTACTCTGACCTTGCTCAAGGTACTGAGAAGGACTATTAGGCCACTGAAGGTTGCTGACAAGTCTTGCTCTCTCTTCCCTTGCAGTAGGGTCATCCCAAACGATCTGCTCACTCTGGGATGGCTCAGTGTTTATATCTGCCAGTGCTTGGCGGGACTGCCTAAGGGAAAAACCACAAACACCTTACACACTCATTTTACAGAAGACTTCCATTCTAGAACGTAATGTGTTAATGATCACATCAACTGCAGCACCCAAGTGACCTCATTATTAGCAACTGTGTCTGGGAAAGGGGAAAATTTCAGTATAAAAGCTATTCTAGCACCTTGGCTTTATGAATCTAAGTGCCAGCATGGCTGAAAACAGGCACTCAAAATACCAGTAGATATTTTTATTATGTGCATATTCATAAGTTATTACAAAATCAGCATACCTTACTCTTTATTAAGCCTATTTATTTGCAAAGAAGCACCAAGCTAAATGAGTAATTTTGCAAGTGTTCCATTACTGTTTTACTGCACATCAGTGTTGATGGAGTTCAAATCCTCATCTCAATTTGGAGGGAAAAGAAAAATAAAAGAGAAGAAACATTCACAGATGTGCTTTGTAGTAATGCCTACTACTTCTTTATGACCTATGTAAACATTCATACACACTTCCTTCAACATCTATAAGAACATTAAGGAATCTGAAGAGAAAGAAAATAAGCCAGTTCAAAACCTGAACATTAAAACCAATCATATTATTCTGGTTTTTTAAAAAAAACAAAAGATACACACTATGGATTAAGACAACATTCTGACTTTACCTAGCACATCCAGTTAAAGATTCTGAATTGCAAGAGAAGCAACTCAAGCACGAGTAGAAACAGACAACATCTGAAAACCCTGAAGACCATTTCATATTTCAATGAATGTCTAAATATGTGAAAAGACAAAACAAGATACATTAAAATACAAATTCATACCTTAGAGCTTCCAAGACCCTACTGCGGCCATTTCGCACAGACCGTGCGCTATCAGGAGTGGCTGGAGAACCATCAAAACTGCTCCTGGAAAGGGATCCTCTTTGCCCTTGTGGTTTCACTAGTGATGTGGCAGACATGAGCTCCTGCAGCTGCTTTTGGAAGTTCTCCCTCATTTCTAGTGCTTGGGTTAAAACTCAAGAGAAGAAAGAAAACTCATCACAACTTCTACACTGTAACAAGTGAAAAGTGAACAACTGTTCACTGTTTCAGTGAAAACTGAAATTCCAGTCAACCTCCCTCCTCCACCAGGACAAAGACTACATATTAAAAAAAAGGAAAAGTACTCGGGTAAGAATATCTAGGAAAACTACATATGCTCCAAGTCACCTATTCTTAGACACAAGGAGAAATCTTCATATGGCTCACTTCTGAATCTCCTCACACAATCTTAGATCCACATCTCTTCCATAACACTTTATTCACATAACATATACTCCAGAACAACAATCTGTCACATTAAGGATGAACTTCAGGGTTTTAAAAACAAAGAAATGGCAATTGAGTATCTTCCAATGAATGATCATGATTTTCTTGTGGGTTGTCAAGATCTCTAAAATAGAGAGGATGCCCTTTACTGGCATCCAGCAGCAATAAAAGCTAGCTGTACTTGACCAGTATATAAATATGCTATCTCAAGTTTCCAAATCTTAGCATTCAGCACCTGGAACTGCAAAGACTCACACTGATAGTTTGATATTCCACAAATATTCTAAAAACAGTGATTTATATTTACCTCCTTTGGATTCACTTGCTGCAATTTGTTCTTCCCCTACAGTGACTGTTTCCTTTATTTGGTCAGTAGTTACATCATCTTCATCCACTGGAATAATCTAAAACCAATGAAGACAAGCAGGTTTCTCAAACACCAATTTTTTTAAACCATGTCTCACACTTGTATAAATTCTGAAGATCATTAATCTTGCCTTAGAGTAAATCTAACCTTTCTGCCACTGGAATGACAGTAGAACAGTAGCATGGGTGACAATTCCTATTCTGCAGTCTTAATGTCTACTAAAGCAAGTTCACACCTTGGATCTCATTATCTAAAAGAAAAGACATCTATCTTTTCAAATTTGGAAAGCAAATCCTCAAATGACTGTGTCTTCCTCCATCACCCTAGAAGATGAATATTACAAATGCAGAAAAACCTTAAGCAACATCTGCAATAGCTACTATTAATCACTAACTACACCTGATTCAGGAAATTGCTGAATAAGTATTAATGTTTTTATTAGTATGTCAATATAACTATTAACTGAATCCAAATCACCTCATGGAACACATATTTCTATCACACACCATACCTCAGTTTCCTCTGCTGGTTTTCCAGCTGAAAGAGGTTTACTGGAGGAGGAGGAGGAGAGCCTGATGTCTTGCACTGCACTGATATCCAGGCTCATTTTGGGATTGTAAGTGTGAGGAAAGAGAGATTCAGGAAGCCGTTTACATTCTCGGGCACTCTGTAATAACATCAGTTAATAAGAGAAAGATGAGGAACTGATTGAGATAAAAGAAATTTCACACCTAAACACAGGAAAAGTACAATAAAAACAGTCAAAAGAAGTACTTCACACAAGGGAAAAGGTCATTGCCATTCTGGGAAAAATTTAGCAGAGGTGTTCAGTGGAAGAGAATTTATTCTCTCCCTATAGAGAACAAAGCTAATGTACATCAGTGAAAACAGATCACTCAATTTTTTAATCTAAAGCAGGATGCAAAACATCAGTCCTTATACAAGTTTAGTATAAATGCATACAGAAAATCCATTCCCATATAACTGGTTTCAAGCCTCCATTTCCCTTTACTTTTAAATAGGGAACAAAACAATCTCCATACCTCTAAAAGCCAATGTTCTGAGACAATATGTATACCCCGTTCTTTAACAGATTTGTACTCCTTATTGTTATCATTCTGTCCTCCCTTGTAGATGAAGTGTGTTACTGTTTCATCAAAGCACCATCTGGAAAAGAGAACAAAAATAACTTGGAGATGTAATTTCTATCAAAAAGTATCATAAATCCAGCTCAGAAATTGTCCTGTCTCTTGTTGAAGTCGTTTTTTCCTATTTTGTTATGCCACAATAAACAACGAGCCCACTTTCTCTGCCAGAAAAGACAGCATTCAGTTGCATGAAAGAACAAGTTCAACATGCTTTGAAAGCATTCCTGAAGAAAATAAAGCTAAATAATATAAACATTATAAACATATGGAAAGGAGGAGTTTTGCTTTAGGTTTTGGGTTTTTTTTTTTATTTAAGTAAGGAATTCTAAATCAGTTTCTGAAAAGGATGTGTGATCCAAGATAAGAGCTTTTTCTTTTGTTGTCATATTGAGTTGCAAGGGAAATAGTGATCCTTGAAGCTCAAAATAAACAAAAATTAGGACTGTTAATTTTTAAGCTGATAAAAACAAGTATTTGCTACCTAAACCAAGTATCTCAAGCATTTCTAAGGTACTATCAAACATAAGGGTAACTTCCTTCACACCATAACACTTATATAAGTCAGTAACAAAACACATAAATCAGATTTAGTGGAAGCAGAAATCTGTCTTAAATCCAAAATGTTAGTCTGTAGTTTCTCTTCATGACAACCAATTTTTCCTAAGCTTTTCTAAGAACGCTAACTTAGCCATGCTTACAACATAGAAAATAATTTGTTTTGAGCCAGGGAGAAAAATACACAAATTCACATTAGATTCAAAATGTAAAATATAAAGCAAATGTTAAACCATCCAAAAGCTATACTTCTTCAAACCAAAGGAGAAAAGAAATTCTGCAATTCAAGAAGACTTCTGGACAAACAGTCTTTCTGAGATGGATTTATGAAGAATACAGGGACTGGGGATGTGGCAGGGAAAAATGGCCTTATTTCACGTTACAAATGGATGACTTGTAATGTTGCTTAAGATGGTGAAATCTAATGTTCAGCTATAGCAAAAGACATATTAGGATGCAAAGACTCAGAGTTATTAGAAGTCATTTGTATTGGCTGATACCTGTAGTCTGCTCCAAGAGAAGCTGCTACTGCATTCAGCTCCCTTTGCCTCTTACTAAGTTTTTTACTAACATATATAACAGCATCAGCCAGAGGCTTGGGCTCTTCTTCCTGGCCAAGCAGCAGGGATAAAAACAGGAGAGTCATGATTGGAAGGCTTCTGTATCAATAACAAAAACACTTCAATATTTAGTGAAGCATGTAGTAAAAAATACAGTGACAACAAACTAAAAACATACATAACGAACATACTTCCTCTATTTTTGATGCTCCCCTACATATGCTCAAAACCCAGCATTAACATACCACGCACCAGGAATGCCAAGACTAAAAGATTCAGGTAGTCTCCCTAGAACATACTCTGCTCCTTTCATCACAGGCTGAACACTGAAATTAGGGAATTAAAAAACCTGATGCTACTGAAGTATTTCACTGTAGAGGAGTGAGATAAGTAAACCTAAGGAGCTACAAAATAAGAAGTAGCCGCCTTCTGTTTCCAGAGGTCATTAGCTTTCTCACCCCTCCTCAACCGTAAACAGTGCACTAACATGGCAAGCAATACATAAATGCTCCCTTTCCTCCTACACCTTTTTGTTTGCTCTCACTTTTCCTCTCCTATTAAGCACAAGAGCAGCACCTTACAGAGGAAAGCAGGAAAAGAAGACAGATGCATTAATAAAGAACTCCGAACTTTAGTCCAAGACAAAATATCTAACCCTGTTCAGCTGGAACCTGCGAATTTTTTAAGTGTGATATCTCATTCCAACACTACAGAGTCTAAATTGGTACATATTTATATGCCACGTTACCAACTGCTTAATATTCAAGACAGTAGTAGAGACAGTAGAAAAAGGTTTTAAAATTCTTTGCCTTCCATGAGGAAATTCTTCTATCTTACCTTCCTTTAACTGTCATTGAAGAATGCATAATCACATGAATTCGTATTCAAATAGACAATAAATAACAATCAGTAAATTCCTTTGTAAATTAAATCACAAAAGATAAAGCTTTTTCCTAATTAAACCTATGCTCCAGCAACTAAACCCCCAAATTTCCTACCACTTCTGGCTGTGCAGCAGACAGCTGAGGGCTGGCAGTAAGAGCTGCTGCCTGTCTTGTGCTGCTCGCCAGTGCCAGTTTCAGGTTTTTGCCGATGACTTCAGAGAGAGGTGTGCTCAGTTTCCTGGTTTTTTGTTCAGGACCTCTAGGAGTTTCCAAAGCTTCCAGAGCATCCTACCAAATAAAAGAAGAAAAGAAAATAAAAAAGAAGAACATGTTACGGAATTCTCACTCAAGTGCAAGTTTTACCAATACAGTAGGACTTCATACTCCTAAAACAGGACAGCAAACTACAGGAGCAGCTACCAAGTGCAACTGTATTACTGCTGTGCAAGGCAAACCCAATCTTAAGAGTTTGCAGTAGCAAAACAAGACAACAGATTATTAATCTCTCTGTTCATTGCCATGACTGAGAACTGCCCTCAATGGAAAAGCCAGAGACCAAACACAGGCATTCCTAACCCCAACCAATTACTTTAATGTACTTACACCTTTTCCCCACAAGAGTTGCATATGAGTATGTGAATCTATCTGCACCTTTAGAATTCCATTTCACACTGTCTTTTTTTATACAAAAAGAAAAATTTTGGCCTACCTTGCTTTTGAAAATTATCAGAGCCTTCACCTCATGAAGCAGAACTAGCTAAAGAGAACACTGAATTTTTCTGTATTTGTAATATGCTTTACCCTATTGTGGGAACGATTAAAAAATTAAACAGAAAAACCCCACAACAGAACAGACAACACACAAACAACTCCCCAAAAAACCTAACAACTCTACAGGAATTCAATGCATTGATCTTTCAGTTAAGGCCTTGAAAATTAAAAACAAATCTGAAGCCTTCCAAAGCACACTTGAGTCATTCAGGAGCTCTTCAAGGACAGACAATCCCTAAGTGTCAGGGGCAGGGTTTTGCTGCATTTTTTAGCCTATTGTGGCCTTCAGAACAAGACACTGAACCCAAAACCCCAACACATTTTTCAGCTTGCAATAATAGATTTGTAATTGCTCTAAAGCTATTACATTAAAACATGCCATCAAAGTAGCATTTCCTCATAAAATGCAAACACTTGTTTCCAAATACCTGGAGCAATTTTAAGGTGCCTTGTTACATTTGTCAATCTTTAGATGCAAAGAACACAGACCGGATACTGCCTGAGGTATAGGACACACAAGGATATGATGCAATAAGTGCAAAGGAGCTTTGTTAAGCACATTATAACGCTTACTATTCAATAAATCTAGTCCACAGGTCGTTAACTAAATGAATTAAATAAATAAATGGAGCCAGTTTTCCTGGCATTATTCAAAAGGGAAAGTCTGTATGTGAACAGCATAAAAATGGGTAAAGCACAGGTTTCCATGCTGCTTTTAAGTTTATGCGCATCGTAAACAGTACTGGCCACGCAGACTAAAAAGTTTGCAAAAATTACCTTTACATCAAAAGAAGGCTTGAACAACTTGTCTTTGGAAAGAAACTTTGATGGTGTGTCAAGATGTAAAGATGGTTCTTTCTGGAGTGGTCCCCCTTGTGCAACAGGGGTTGTCTTCCCAGTATGATTAGAGATGACAGCCTGGAAAGCTTTACTCTGGAACCTGTTGATATCAAGGGGGGTCACAGCTCCTTTTTTTCCACCTTCAAGGAGAGGAGTAGGCTGTTCTGAATCGGGAGGTTTAACAGTTGCTGGTGTCTTGCTAAGCTGAGTAATGAAACTCTCCATATCTTTAACAGAAACAAAGAAAACATAAGCAAGCAAACTGATTTTTCCTTTGAACACAGAATAACCCATACTCTTATTTAAACAACAACCATGAAGAACTGAATACAGGGGCATCAAATCAATGCAGACTAACAAGTCTGAAGTCCTAAGATGGATCTGTCATCAATTACCATGCAAGCTACAGAGCAGCACACATGCCGAAAAGGACAAAGCTGAGGCACTGAGCTTGAATCCCAACTAACTGATAACCACAAGACCCCACTGGCTCCACCAGATTTGCAGCAAACACACTGTATCATTTCTTTAATCACAACTCAACAGCAGGAAGAAATATGGTTGCAGGTGCAACCTGGTCTAATGGAAGGTGTCCCTGTCCATGGCAAAGGGTTGGAACTAGATGATCTTCAACCAATCTACAATTCTGTGCTGATATTTGGAAAATATCCTTTAGCTCTAATACTTTGAAGGTATTAGGAAAAAAATCTCATCATACCTGCCTTCTTTATTGTGAACAAATAGTACAATGACACAATCAGATTCTCTGACTTGCTAAGAACCAACCTTCAGCCTCTGCATTTTCAACCAAGAACTTGCTTTCATCTGCCCTCTTTCCTGTCCTTGCAGACTGCAAAAGCCAGGCTACAGTGACTGCTGGCAAATGCCACTTCTTTGCTGCTTCATACTTGGAGCCGTTTGGTTCTCTAACCACAAGATGGGTGCTGGCAAACATTCCTTTCTTTGCACTGGCTTTCCGCACAAAGAATTCTTGGACTCTACAATTAGATTGATAAAACATTTGTTTAGTCATAAACAACATTAATCTAGAGCACATTTATACTATTATAAAATGTATCCTCGCAACAGAAAAAGAACCAAAAGAAGTAGATATCTAAGGCCACCCACTTTGCACTTTACTGCCTAACCTGCAGAAAAGAAAAAAACCCAAAAAATACACCCCAAAAAAAACCCAACAAACCCCCAAAACAACAAAAAGTGTTACACAGTAATGTTTTGCTATTACCAGCATTGAAAACATTATTTCTTATACTCCAGCAATTCTCTCATATCCCATTTTCAAATCATACGCTGGTCCTAACATTCTTCAGCAAGATGAATGAACAGGCTTGCATCCCCTGATGAACAAGCATCATTTCGAAATGAACAACAGTTTGCTTTATATTAGTTTTTCTCTTATCATCAAGGACACAGTCTTGCAAAAAGACGGCAGGATTGAGAACTCATCAGCAAAGAATTCAGTTCGAACAAGCTACAAACCAGATAAAATTTTACTCTTAAGTTACACAGTTTTGCCATGTCATGACCAAACATGTTTTTTCTAAAGTTTTTCAAAGATCTTGATGATCTCTGAGCAAACAGGGCACCACTTCTCAAGAGCTGGGATAACGAATGCGCCATGCTTATGAGGCCAAGCCAGATAGTACTAAAGAGGAACAGTGCTCCTTTCCTAGAAAACCAAAGAGCAACTTCGAAGGCCACACCTGAAAACCTGACTTTCATTGATTGGTTCAAGAGTAGAGTAAAAAGTCACTGAGACTCAGCTACTGGGAAATAAGAGACTGAGCATACTCTGGTAGAAAGTAGACTCTGTGAGTACCGACTATTTCCTTAAAAGAGAGGAAAAGAAAAGAACTACATAATGATGTCTCATTGGTTCAGCACCAGGTTTTGTAAATTAATGGAATTCAAAAGAACTTAAAGAGCTTTAACTCCAATATTAGAATAGACACAATGAAATGCATAATGGCAGCACATCAGCACTTTAAGAACAAGAAGAAATAGTGACAGGAGACATACCTGGCTCCCAGCAGTCCTGCCAGATAAACAAGGGAGTCTCTCTCTGCCCCAGTGAACTGGCTAAAAGAAAGAACACAACCTTCCAGAGGGGTAGCTCCTTCCATTACCAGGACTGGTGTGAAAAGTGGATTGGATCGGATATCTAAAAGCACCTGCTGTTCCACGCATATCATCTTCAAGAAGGTGAAAGAGATAAAAATGTAAATCAAGCCAAATAGTAACAAAGCCAACAAGATTTCAGCAACTCTGCAACAGCATTTATGGACTCAACAATGAGCAATCCTGCTTCCACCATTACATCTGAGACAAATTATTTCCCATTAGATCAGACAAATTTCTTTTTAGACCATGTCAGTTTTGTCAAGTTTGACATACTGAGGCATTATTCAGACTTTTTCAATTACTAAAATACCAACCCTGAAAGTTCTCATAAAACTGGAGGTTTCCAGTTCAGTGCATGATCGGAGCATCTGTATATGTTTACTTCACAGGAAGTTACCTAATACAGAAAGTTACTAACAGCAGGTAGCCTATATCATGTGCCTGCTCCTGCCAAACGTGGCTAGTATTCTTTGACTTTTAAGCTATTAAGACCTGCTCTTCTGCCACAAATTAAAAAATACTATAAAAAGCATGAAACAAGCAAAAATATCAAATTAAATCATTATTAGTCAACTAGCTCCTTCTAGAGTTTAACATTTAGAAAGAATGCTCTCAGACCTCATATAAACCTGGGTCATGACAATGAAGTCCTATTTAAGAGCCCTGTGGAAAATGAAGTGAAACAGATAAAATACACACTTACAAATGCAGAGGCTTTAATGCAGGCTTTCATTTAGTACTTTTCAAATAAAATGAGCCTAACATCTCAGTATCTTCTTTATATTTAAGCCATCAATAACTGCATTCTGACAAGACAAACTTCTGACACAGATACTTATTTGGGAATTGAAAAAGTGTAACTCCCTTACCAGCCACGTATTTGTGACAACGTCACCAACAGTTGCCTTCACAGTGCACCCTAATAAAGGTACCACAGCATAGTCTGCAATGGTTCTGCTTTGCAGGGACAGAACTTCCCCAGCATTCTCCTTTATAATATCTGCAATGCAAGACTCGTCCTCTTCACCAAAACCCAGAAGAAGAAATCTCTTCCTGAAAAATAAGCCTTCTTCAGCCAGAGCAGAAGACTCTGCCAAAGACCCGTTACAGACAGAAGGTTGATTCTCTCCTTGGACAGTCAAGTTAGTAACATCACTGAAGGTTCTGGATGTTAGTTTTTCAACTTCATCTGAAAGGTTAAAGAAAAATAAAAAAGAACCAAGTATAATAATTGTTTGACCAGGACGTCAAAGACAACCCAAAACAGTTTCATGAAGAAATTACAGTATTGTGCTGTTTTCAGCCAGGTTTTAGTTAAGAACTGTTCTATATAGGCCTATTTCAATTTGAATTCTGAAACACAAAGTAGAAGTTAACATACTAGATGTAGATAAAATTTTAATAAGCAAATTCTACAAGCTCAAATATGAATTATGAGCTGTTAAACTTTCTACAGTATGCTGAGCCTAGAACATACCTAGGGTAGAATAGTTATTTACATATTGAGAGAGGAAGTCATCTTCAGCAGTTTTCTGGTGCTTTATGATGTTCACAGCATCTTTCTTCAAGAGACTGTTTTTTTTGGGAAAAATTGACTTCATTCCAGATTGTTCCAAAATTGGATTCTCTAACAGCTGGTAGTTTAGAGGGATATAATGCTCCACTGGACATAGACAACCTTTACCAAACGACTCCAGCAACCATTTTGCTGTCACTATATGAGGCCTATAAAATAAAATGTTATACAAACAAATTACAGCAGGTTTCACACCTGTGAATTTTCTTTCCTGCTCCAAAAATACCTCTATACACACACACACACAAAAAAAAAAAAGTCTGTAACTAATACTAAGCAAGATTTGGGCAATTTACAACCCTTAAAAGACTTTAATTTTTTCAGTCTGAGAACAGAGCATTTCATACTTTTTTTCTAGAACATAAATTATATCTGCCACTGCTGCATTGCCAAATTCTTCCTCCTCAATGTACTAACAAATACACTTTAACACCTCTTTTCAAAATAAGAACACTGGCTTTTCTACTCACTGAGGTCACTCATGGCTACCCAAAGATGCATGGATATCTCATGGATACCCAAAGTACTGAAAAGCACATGAGGATGTAATTATGACCACCAGCTGCAAGTCTTCTCATTTAAATCAAGAACTACTTAGTATTTTCAAATCAATATGTCATTCCAAAGAATCACACAATGGTTTGGAAGGAAACTTCAAGATCACCCAGTTCCAATCCCCCTGCCATGAGCAGGGGACACCTTCCACTAGATCAGGTTGCTCAAAGGTCCATCCAGCCTGGCCTCAGACACTTATAGAGATGGGACACCACAACTCCTCTGGGCAACCTTGCCAAAAATCCCTCTCCAACTCCCTTGCAGGCTCTCTTCAGGTATTGGAAGGCCCCAGTTAGGTCACCCCAAAGCCTTCTCAAACTAATCCTCTCAGCCTTTCCTTGTAGGAGAGGTGCTCCATCCCTCCTGACTATCTTGGTGATGATCCCCTGAACTCACTCCAATGGGTTGATGTATTTTTTGTGCTGGGGACCTCAGAGGTGGTGGGAGAAAGAAAACAAGGTGTAACTAGACCTTAAGCAATACAATTATCACAACCTGTGAGCCGTCTTGTCCAAAAATTGTTTCAGGTCATCATTATTTTCCCCCAGAATGACATGAGTAACATCTTCATTAAGTTGATTAAATCGAACGCCACCACCACAATTAATAAGCCTTCTCATCTTGTCCAACTTCCTGCCACTGAAGCCACAGAGATAGATCTACAAAAAGAACAGAGCAAAAAGTAAAGCCTTAAAAATGCAAAAAAAAACCCCAAAAAATAAACCAAAACAAACAAACAACAACAAAAACAAACAAACAAAAAGGACAGTGGAATGTTTTGGTATAATTTGTTTCACTGCTGCAGAACACAGAAAGTAGTGCTATAGCTTCTGAGAAGCAGCAAAAAAGTTAAGCATTTATAAAGATTAATTTATCTTTGCAAACTAATCTAGCAAAGCTTCAATGTTTACTAATGGAATGAACCCCTGACATCACATAAAGAAAAGAAAAACCCCAAACAAACCCATACACTAATTCTAGAACCCATTCACTCCAGTGTTTAAGTATAGATGTCTATGAATATAAAATTTTATATTTCTACTACATTTTTCATGCGATTATGCACACACACAAGCTACAGCACGTGGACACAAAATAAATCCAGTGTGTTGCTGACCATGGTACTCAAGCAGAAAGTGCCAGTGCTTCAACATAGTTGCTTTTGCATTGTTAAAACTGAACAATTCAAAGTATACATTGTTAAACATACTCGACACCCATCTAACAAATCTTCAGGGGCTTGAAAAGAACTTATGTCCAAGTTTTCCAGCTCATCAGGAAGAGGATCCAGTCTGCTGCTCACAGCTGAACTATATGCAGTTTCATTAACACCGCTCAAATTGATATTGGAAATGTGACTGACGTCCGAAAGGGTATGATCTTTAAATAAAATTAAAATTAAAAAAGAAGCATTAGATTTGGCTCAGCTCTTCTCTGCTGCTTCACTAAAGAAAATACAAACCTGCCACTTATGATTTTGTGGTGCTATAAGGAAATGTGAAGTCTGAAGAATGAAAAACACTAGGAAAGTAAAACCTCTGTTTAACTAAGGGGTTTCTTTACACACAGATTGTGCACGGTCTTACTAGAAAGAGTGTTTGTACACCTGTTTATTCCTTATGACACAGCAGCCAATGAGACTTGTTTTCAAAGCTTTTATTCCAGTTTCATGGCCACTTATTAGAAACATTTTTTAAATTAAACTTTCTCTCTATAGAGAAATCAGCTCTGTAATTTAAGGCGAGTCAGTATCAGATGGACGCACATCAAAGCTGGCTGTGTCTTTCAGGCTACCATGTGTGCTTACAAAATACTTCTAACTGTCCTTCTGTTATTAGCATAGAATAAATAAAAACAAGTGTACAAAGGAAAGAAAATAGAAAAAAATTAATAAAAACTTGTTTCCTCCCCACCCCTAAGACTGCTGTGAAATTAAATTCATTACAGACACTTGTTTTAAACTACAAATGTATAAACAGTTGTGCTTTTGTAGGACTTACAGATATGTACAACTGCTTCTCAAGCAGACAATCATACACCTAATCCAAGATTACTTTTTAAACAATTATCCACATGTTTCAAGTCTGCACATGTCGGATTGTATAAAAGCAATCTGTTGTGTTTTAAGCTTAAGCTGAATCTAGAATCGAAACTGTCAAACCACTATTACAACAGCAAGTACCCTACTCATCTCAGAACAGTTCTTCCTTCTTAGCACAAATGTTTCCTACCTCATTTAAACACAATTTAAAATATCTTACTTACTAGGAAGCTTGCTGGTATCATTTGTAGGTGTTGATGTACTGGGTGCATTACTCAGTTTTGATCCAGCCTCTATTTTATACATTGTCTCATCCTGACAGAAGCCTTTCTTGATGCTGTCAGAAAACCACTGCACAGACACACAGTGCACATTCCACTTTTTGGCACATTCATATTTCTGACCTTCCAGATGTAAAAAAAAAAATTAAAAAATAACAATCATTAAAAGACTAAAGCATCAAACAGTGATTGCTGAAAGATGCTTGGACATTCAGAAAATTTAGCAATTCAAATAACTGATTTTAATGAACAAATTATGTTTTACTGGACTGTTGATAAGCTGCTTATGTTGTAATTAAATTTAGAGCAAAAAAAATCTCATGGATGGTATGACAAGGCATTAAAGAAACAAAAAAGGGAAAAGGGCTTCAAAGCTTTCAAGCATACACACACACAAAAAAAAAAAGGTCAGAAATTCCCAGGATATTTCACAGCAGGCAAAGAGAGGGAAACTGGGAAAAAAAAAGAAAACCTTTCCTTTCTTCTCACAATAAAACTAAAATTCTTTCATCTTCCCAAGAGGAAGGAAAAGGAGCTTTCATTTTATCTTAGAAGGGAATTTGGAAGGCACAAAGAATAAATAGTTAAAAAACATTGGGCAACAATCCAGTTTTAATCTCGGTACAAATTAAGTCCTACCAGATCCCCCCCAAAAAGTTTTTCTTTTCTTTATCCCCTCTAGGATTCTCCCTTTTCCTTTATTTAAATACCATCTGTGTCTCTGGCTTTTTATTCCTCTTTTGTTCTCTTTCTCATGTCTTTAGAGCAAAGCAAAGGTGCTCCGTGTTACTCTTGCCATCAACAGTGATTCCCTAAAGAGCAGTAGTTAGAGCAACACTGAAGCAGACACAGAGAAAGTCCAAGCTCCTGTGCTTACACATATTCACACTACTTCAACTCCAGAAATGAAAACAGCATTTAGTCAGTTTTACCTTTTGGCTCTTGGACTATGAGATGAGTGCATTCGTTCATCTTGAGCTGCCCTGTGTACTGTCCCCCGTGCTCAGCAGTGAGGCGCTGCACTTCTCTCCTGTCAGAGCTGCTTAAGCCAGTAACACAAATCGTGCAGCCGAGGAACACGGGACAAGCGTAGTCTTCCATGTTAACATCTGTGCACCTCATTATGCTACAGCAATTAAAGACAGAAAGCAGTTATTTTCCAAGTAAAATCAACTAGGAAAGGAAATTAGTCTGTACATAAGAATTACCATTTCCCAAAACAAAATCAGTTTTGTTTCTTTCATACCCTTGCTGAGACTTATCCCACAATGCCTTAACCCAAGAGGGAAGCAAAATAGGTTTCTTCAGGGAAGCAGCTACCAAGTATTTCTTGC
The DNA here is from genome assembly GCA_013400955.1 of Drymodes brunneopygia. Classification (NCBI taxonomy): domain Eukaryota; kingdom Metazoa; phylum Chordata; class Aves; order Passeriformes; family Petroicidae; genus Drymodes; species Drymodes brunneopygia. Next base: position 156,017 of record VZTZ01006206.1, read on the forward strand.
TGCCAACTTCTCCAGCTATAAGATGAGTTACTGACACGTTGAGGTCTCTGTATACACATCCACCCATCATTTGCACATATTTATGAACTTCTTCCTGGATGGGGAAAAAAACCAGAGAAAACTATCAGGGGAAAAAAGAACCTACATGACAGTCATGTTCACCTTACACCAAAAACATGGATGTCAATTGTCCATGATTTCCCTGAAAAATGGTTAAAAAAAACCTAAATAAATATATATGGAAGCCATAAAAACCTAACGATAATTTCCATTTTATTTGCACTTATAAGCAGAACATAATATATACACACCCTAAAGAAAAACATTACAATTATGCTGCAAAATTTTGCAGATGGTTGACACTTTAGGTAGTATTAGAAAAAAGGTATTGGAATAGATATAACGTAAACACACATAATCATATTTTAGGAGTATAAATATGAGAGTAACCTACACATAGACTACAAGCTACAGGAGACTTGATGGATCTAGACACCGGCACAGTGAAACATAAATGCTCTGACTGCTGCCTTAATAATGAGCCATGCAAAGCAAATGTCAACAACAACCAGCTGAACAATCCATTCTTGGGATGGTAAGGAATCCATCCTTACCCTCACGTCCTTCTCCAGGCTGGTACAGGACACGGTGACATCGGCCATGGTCATGTTGTACACAGGACGCTCAGCCCTTGGGACACAGCGCTGTGACTGCATGCAGTACAGGACCACCTGTGGTCCAACAATCCTGCAGCCAAGCTGCAATAAAGTAACAGGAAAAGCACAAAGAAAATAAGCAGAGGGTACTCTACCATCACGAAGGCTTTCCTTGTCCCTGAATTCTGAGGAAGGAAGGGCCCTTGGTCTGTCCTCTCCATTCTCCTCTAGCACCTCCAGGTAGCTGATAGTTTTGGTTTTACTTTCTGGATTTTCTGTACAATCCTTGCAGACTTTCTAGCCTCAGTAAAAGCAACTGATGCTATGGCCAAAGAATTCCAGCTAGCCTATCTTTGTCCACTAGACAATTCCTTGTACATCAAACCAAATTATGTTCATCAGGAGATAAAAAGTGTAAGAACCCTGCTTAGGGACTCCATTAGAATTAGAACAGACCATACAGTTTATTTTTCCAAACGTTTGAAAATAATCATTGTCTTTGCTGGTCACCTTCATCCCTAAGTGCAGGATGAAGTTCACACTGCTACACAGTGCAGGAGAGAACATGCAGGATGTAAGCATGGACATGAGTGCTGCCAAAAAGGAAAGAACACAGCACTCAAAGTAAGTTGCCGGGTGACATACCTTTTTGAGATGACTGAAACCCACACCTCTGAAAGGATCACAAATGTAAAGTGATTTGTCATTTTCTTTTATATTGAGTACTGATTCTTCTTCAAGGATCTGGAGATGTTCTTCTGACTGGAATTCTTTTATGGACTGTGGGCAAATGATGCATACAACAACATTTATTTAATTAGCAAATAATTAACGAAAAGGCAATCCTGTGCAAACTACCCAAGTGCATGTCCTTGAAAGAGCTTACAACAAAGCTACATGCAAACAGGTATTGGCAGAAGAAAGGGCTAAAACACCTCATAGGTGTACCCCTCATTCCCTTGAGTCTTCACAATATTCTGACTTACATATTCAGCACAGAAGCCTTCAGGACCTGATCTGGCCACATGGTGCCCATGGCTCCCACTAACCTTGCAAGGTGTAAAAGGATGCACGATGTCCTTCCAAAGTTTGTGCTTAGATGAGTGACCATCATCCAGGCTACACATCCCTTCCCTACATGTCACTGGGTTACGAAATTGAAGCAAGTTCTCCAACAACACTGTTCTTGTTCAACAAGTTTTATTACAGACTAAGCACCTTTGCTATAGAAACAGGTGTACACACATAAGCTAGCCTGCTATATGGCACATGCAGCTAACTCAGCCACAGAAATCACACTGCAATTCACCAAGCTCACGCAGGTGACCAAACCCACTTACCTCAAGAGCTTTAGAGAAATACTCCGAGCTCCCGGAAGACTTTATGAACTTCACAAAAAACGGCTCCTTACTACTTCTCATCCTTCAACTAAGAAGCAAAACCCCGTGAGCGCCCTGACATTGCCGCCACAGCCCGGAAGCCCTCTCGCCCCTGTCCCTGCGCCTTTCCCCGCTGAGCCACGGGCCCGGCGCACGCCACCCGGCCTCGGCGGCGCCGACTTTAAACGGGGACCGAGGGGCGGGGACCGGCCGGCCCCACCGGGAGGCCCCCTCCCCACGGGGCCTAAGGTCCGCACGGAAGGGTCCCTGCTGGGCAGCGAGTGTCCGGCGCTCCCGGTCCCCACGGCCACGGCCCCGCCGCAGCCGCACCCACCCGACCCCTCACCCGCGCGGGAAAGCGGCGGCGCTCGCACTGCGCATGCGCGGGGCGGGGTCTGTGGGGTGGGGCGGGGCCTATATGGGGCGGGGCTTCTGTTCCGTAGCCGTGGCCGGGGTACAGTGAGGGGGCGGGGCCACGAGATGTGGGCGGGGCGGAGGCTCCGCCAGCAGAGGGCACTGGGAGCGCGCGTGCGGGAGGGGGTGGAGAGCGGCTCTCCCTGAGGGAGTGTGGGGAGAGATGGGAGCGGAAAATCCTCATGGAATCACAGAGGGATAACAGGCTGTAAGTGACCTTAAAGAGCATGGAGTCCCAGCCTCCCCTGCCATGGGCAGGGACACGTCCCACTAGACCAGGTTGCTCTATATCCCATCCAACCTGGCCTTGAACATAGCCAGGGATGGGGCATCCACAACCTCCTTGGGCAGTCTGCTCCTCACCGCTGTCACAGTAAAAAAATTATTCCTAATATCTAACCTAAATTTACCCTCTTTCAATTATTCTTTGTCCTATCACTGCACTTCTGACGACGTGTCCCTCTCTGGTTTCCCTGTAGGCCCCCTCCAGATTCTGGGTGTTGAGTTTGCAAGGCCTGGGTTTTGATAACAGGGGTGGCTTCTTTGAACAGCTGCCAGAAGCTTCCTCCATGTCTGGCAGAGCCAATACCTGATGTCTCCAAAGACAGACATGCCACAGGCCAAGGCTGGGCCAATTAGAAACGGTGGTAACACCTCTGTGATAATATACTTAAGAAGAAAGAAAAACAGAAAATTGTTGCACAGTGGTAATTGCGGCCAGAGAAGAGTGGAGTGAGCTGGGTTTTTCATCAGCCATCACCACCAAGTCTTTCTCCACAGGGCTGCTCCCAGTCGCTTCTGCACCCAGCCTGGAGCTGTGTCTGGCACTGCTGTGACCCAGGATTCTGCACTTCACTTTTCTTCTTGTAGCTTGTACCTTCCAAGCTGTGGGCAAGGACGTAAAATGCTCTCCTTCCAGAGCAGGGTCTGGAATCCTGTACCGCAGTCTTGGCAACTGCCTGCATCATGACAGGATTACCCTGCCTATGCATCCAATGAACCTTCATTCCATTCTTAGTGACCACAGAGGCTTCCTGCTGTTTGCATAATACTGATAATGCCTGTAATGGGGGGAGTCATTCTGTTAGAACATTCCCTTAGGAAAAGAGATCACAGCATCAATTAGGCTGGACCTCTGAGATCATCGAGTCCATCCCATGACCAAACACCACCCTGTCAACCAGACCATGGCACTGAGAGCCACATCCAATCTGTCCTTAAACACCTCCAGGGATGACGACTCCACCACTTTGCTGGGCAGCCCATTCCAATACCTAATCCCCCTTTCTGTGAAAAAAGGCATCCTAAAAAATGTTTTGAATGAGGAGAGCACCAAAAGCCTTCCTGGAGTAGTGCATGTTTGTTGGTATCAAACTTTACAGTAAGACCACATGATGGCACTGTAATCTTAAGAACTGAAGGGAAGTGTGTGCAAAAGTCCACTGTAATTGTTAGATATTAGCCAGGTGACCTAATTTCTTAGGTCACTAAATACACTGGAATTCTTTTAGATGCTTATTTATTTTAAAAACCACTAATTTTATTCATCTAGGCTCAGTATGAATTGTCGGAGATACTGCTTTTCTCATTGGTAAATTTAAACAAAATCAAATGCAATGACAACCAAAATAGTGTATTTATTATTAGATTATTAGTGACAATCAGTTAAGAGCATTGTAGTTATCTTGATGGTCCTGTGTTTTTTGAATATGCTGGTTCTTAGTCCACTTGTAAAACCCTGAGTTTGTCCTGACTGTTTTTTCACTGTTATGATGAGGGATATATTTTCCTTTTTCATTCTTCTGGGCTATTCTAAAAAACTGGGGATGAAGTGGGAAAGGATCAAGAAGTTTAACACAAAAGTTAACCAACTTTAATGGATAGTATAATACAAAGTATTGTTACAGTTATTGGCAGAGTCCTTAATTGAATGTACCAGCAGTGCTACCAAATGCTGTGTTTTCAATTGTCTCCTTGAATGTGGGTCACAGTTCATTGCAATAGATGAAATAGGACTTGCTTTCATGTGCTGAAGTGTGATCCCTTTCCAGTGAGGTGATGAAAACTCTTGATAAGCTGCTGATCCACTGGGCCACCTATCTCAGTTCCATGTCTTTCCTCCAGAAGCACCTTATTGCTTAGAAAGATCCATGATTAGAGGTCCATGCTATAGAAGGAACAAGGAACGTTTTTGATATGCCTCTCAGAAAGTTCTTCAGTGTGCCCATGCATGTTTGATTGTTGTGTTTTGCTCCTGAAGGGCTGACAAAGATGGATTACTGTGTCTGGCACCAAAGCTCTCCAGAGAAAGTAGTTTCCTAAAGGCAAGGTGTTTTCAGGACCAAGTGAAAGTTCTTGTCAAGAGCGGAATAGAATATAAAATTGTTTTCATAAATGTATTCTATAAGTTAAAAAAAAAAAGCCAGCCTGACTAGAAGTTCCTACATGTATTTGTCATTATGATTTATTATGATATATTTACCCATTTTAAAAGCATGTGCAAAGTCCAGAAAGTAACTGATGGACAGGGCCTTAAAGAAGAGTATGCAGCTGAAAATCTTGTAAATGAGAAGGTGCAGTACACTTCTGTTACACTTCCCATGTGGATATAGTTCCAAAACAGTGCTTAATATGACAAAATAGATAACTCAAAACAAGTGGTTTGATAAGTAAAAATTTCCCTATTTCACTTCCTGCTTTCACAAGCACTTTCCACTGTAAAATTTCTTTGAGACTTCTTGAAATATTTGCTTCTTTGAAAATATTACTTAAAAAGCTGTCTAGAGAAGCTGGGAAACAGAAATTGCCCTTCTGGATAGTAACAGCAAACAAAATATTCCCTTTTTATTTCCTATCTCCAAAGTTGTCCAACACCAAATGTCTTAGGGGAAATATAAGAAATATTAGAAGGAGAACTAGACCCAAATTAATTAATAGTGTGATTATGGTATGTTCTTAAGCACTTGAGTAGCCCCATATTTATTTCATGTTTTCTGTGTGTTCCCATGCTTTACAGATTCTGAGGTTTATGGAGAATCGATCACATTTAACCATCAGTCTTACTAAATATGGGAGCTTTTGCTATCTGTATAACTCCTAAATGGCAAAAAAACCCCATTGTCACAGCCCCTCAAATGATACCAGCTTCTAAAACAAAAGAGAGGTGTTCTGTGCCCTTGACTATAGAATAGGGAATATTTTTACTTTTTCACGTTTTGTTAAGTTAAATGTTTATAACATACGCTTATCTCTAAAAACATCTGTCTCAATCCTGTTCAGAAACAATTTTCACACCTCTAAAGCTGTTGTGGTTTGACAGCCATTATGCCTGCATTCATTTTTTTTTTATTTTTTTTCTTATATAGGCTACAAAAATGGCAGGCAAAAATCACTGCACTAAAAAGCTAAAACACTGCTGACTCATTGTTCATCTTTGATCCAACCTGGTTAAAGCTCCATGTGCAATACTTTATATTTAAAATACTACTACCACACTGATTTTCTGATCAGTTATAGGACATTAGCTTTTTCATGATAGCTCAATTATATTAGCTTTTTATCATTAATAGCATATAAAACAGAAGATGAGTAAAAGAGTCTTCAGAAATATCAAACTCTAAAGTCACTCAGGTATTAGTCCCTAGTAGTTAGAACTATTATGAGAAAGATCTACATGATTAAGACTCAACCATATGCAAAGGAAAATAGACTATGAAATATCAGAGTCCATTCTAAGTGTATAAAATTTTCCATTCTATGCTGTATGACAAAACTTAGTAATTTAGCATTATTTAGAGAGATACACTACCAGACTAGTGAAAAATATGACTGAAACTGAGTTTGAATGAGTGAGGTATCTTGCGTAATGTACAGTTAAGAGATGTTTCCAAAGAACCAGTGTAACTTCATAACCTCTAGTTCACTTCAAAAAATCTGTTAGCCTGCTAGCTCAGGCTCCCAGTCAGGTAGCTTGCTACATCCTTTTTATGTATTTACAAACATCCAAGTCCATGAACAAATGCAAACTTTGGCAAATATGTATTCTGTGGGGGGATTTTTTGTTTGGTTTTTTTTTGCAGCTGCCTTAGAGACAATGTCCGGGAGAGATTCAGCAGGCTTTCATCACAGAGTTGATCTCACAAGAGTCAATTCCACTTTTTCACTGGACACAACTTACAATGCAGCAGAAACTTCTTGTTCTCCGGTAGACTGTGTGTAGGTGGAGCTCGCTCGTTCAACTGTGTCAGCATAGAAAACAGGACAGTATTTAGACAAGTGGGCTGCAATCTGCTTTCGGAAAAAGCTGCGAAGGTATTTCCTAAATTTTTCTCCAGCGAAGGCATAAATTACAGGGTTGATACAACAATGGATCATTGAGATTGTTTCTGTCACTTGGATTGCTTTGTGCAGCTGACCATTTCCTTCACAAGTAGAGATGGAAAATGCAACTTGAAAATCACGCAAGAGAATGCAAATGTTGTATGGTGCCCAGAAAAAAAAGTAGATAATCATGATAATAAAAATAAGCCTCACTGCTTTATGTTTCTTCTCATTCCTACATTGCAGTAATGTCTTTATAATTTGTGTGTAGCTGCAGATCATGATTAACATTGGAATAAGAAGTCCCAGGATGTTCATTTTTAAGGTGAGGAACTGCTTCCATGTATCTCTCTGCTCTGGTGGATAATGAGCACTGCAAGTATAGCCTGAACCTTCCTTCTGAGTTTTGTGAAATACTACCCCAGGAACAGAAGCAAAAACAGCAACAGCCCAAGTGACAACACTGGCAAGGATGCCGTAGGTGACTGTCCTGGCTTTCAAAGCAAACACCGCATGCACTATGGCCAGATACCTGTCCAGGGTCAGCAGGATTATGAAAAAGATGCCACTGTAGAAGCCCAGGAGGTAGACACCTGATAGAATTCGACACAGCACCTCCCCAAAAATCCACTCATGAACTGCGTAATAAGCCCAAAAAGGGAGAGAAAACACAAACAGCAGATCGGAAATTGCCAAGTTGAGCAGGTAAATGTCAGTCATACTCTTCAGCCTCTTGTATTTGACCAGGATAAGGACAACAAGCAAGTTGCCTGTCAGGCCAAATATCACCACTAAAGAATAAAGAGGTGGCAAAAAGCTTGCTGCAAAGTGCTTTTCCTCAGTTGCAGGGCAAGGCGTTGAATCACTGTAGTCAAATTCTGTTGTCAGTGGCCAGTCGGTGTAATCTGTGCTTTCATTTCCCATGTTGGGTTGGTCTGGAAAGGAAAAGAAAAGTCATCAAACTAGAGTAATGTCCAAGCTTTGCAGTGAAGAGAATGAAACATGCTGCTGTTGCTGATGAACACACAAGCATTAGCATGTCAAGGTGTGAAAGAATGAAATTTCAGACCTCCCAGAAAACTCATCCATACAGCTGTGGAATCTCACTGCTTCATGTTGGAGGCGTGGAGTGTGTCATTTCCCACATCACATCATGTGCATTTGTCCTCAGTAGGGCCTGTCAGCTGCTTGGCCTAACCAGAAGCAGAGGAATGGTGGATTGAATCCAAGCCATGACTATTCTTGATTTAGGCACTGTGTGAGGGACTGGCCTTCCCTTGCAAGGAGTCAGGACCTGGGAGGTGAGTGTGCAGCAGAAGTGGGACAGCTCTCAGGCAAGTTCTGCAACAGTGGGAGCAGAGAAAGGCTTGTGCCTATGATGTCAGCCGCTCCAGTCTCCAAAGCCTTCCCTTTTCCCAAGTCCCTGGTAAGACTGTGAACCAGATGCAGAAGCATAGATTTGTGTAACTTGGTCTCTGGAAAGCACAGGACAACCATCTTCTCACAGACCCCCAGAGAACATGGAAGAATTCCTGTGTGCCCTGTGAGAAGCTGGGCAGAGGGTTTTGTGAAGACAGGTTGTCAAAGGGACTAAAAGTGCTCCCTGGTCACTCAGTGAGGAAGTGCAATCGATGCCTTTGGTAGCCACTCCAAGAGAGCTACTTGCTGTCTGGTTATAGGGCTGCTCTGTCTTCCTGTGCCATCATGACTGCTTTTACCAAACACTTCATGGCAGAGTGGTGGCTGCCCATGGCAGGGTGTTGGTTTTGAAGTCAGCCTCTTCCTGGAAATGTCATTCCTGTTGTCAGACAAAGCTGACAGAGTGCTGCCGATGCAGAAGAGTTCAGGCGGTGCATCTGGCCCGGCTTGCTGTGTGATTCCTGGGCACTCGTGTCATGCAGCAGAGTTCACTCCTTTCCTGAATGCACTTTTTTCAGTGGTGTGGAGTCTGCCCTGTGTTACTGAAGGCATCTTTTGCAGAGACCACAGTGTCAAAACCACTACCATTTCATTCTGTCTGCACTTAAGTTCTGCAAGTGTAAATGTTACTGAAGAAACTCAGGGCATGCCTGGAGTGATTGAGAGACAGGTCCCTGCTCTGCTTTTTGGTGCAAGCTCATAGTGATCCATTCTGACATAGAGCTTGTGAAATCCCCAAAGTGTCTCTCTGTGCCTGTAGATAAAACCTCTCAGGAGAAAGGACTATTTTTTACTGTAAAAATAGATAGCTTAAAATGCCAGTGTCCGTAATCTGTGTCAATGGTTAAGTGGTTGGTCAGTCTTAAGCGGTTGATTTAGCTAAACCTCAGCTGAGGTCTTGGGGAAGGGGCTGTTTGCTTGGTCTGTGACCTTAAAAATGAAGTTCTGCTGCCAGCTCCTGATGGAGATTCCTGTGCTGCACAGTGCAGATATGCATCTGCCCCAAAAAGAGGAAGTTTTGTTGGAGCAAAATCTGCACCTTGTACAAAAAGAAATGCTGCTTTTGCAAAACTTTTTTATGCTCTTTCCCCAAGTTCTTGAGTCTGGCTACCAACGCTGCTCCTAAGAATACTAAGTATGATGACATCCAGGTTCAGACATTACTTTGGTATACTGAGTATGGTGTAAAGTTTTCTTTTGGAGAATGACGAGTAAGAGAATATCAGCAAATCGTAATAGTTTGGGTCTCAACTTTGCCCAGACACAATTTCTTGATGAGAAATAAGTGCTGTCAACATCTTCAAAGATTGTCTTTCAGAAAACTCTGGCAATCTCTGTGGAACAGATTTTTTCCATAGTCATACTAACTACGTAGTTATTACAATGCAGTAGTAATGGTTTTGTTGGTAAAGGAAGTGGCTGTGGCTCCGTCTGTTGTCAGTAAATAACTTGATTTTAAAGAAGCTAAGGGTTTAGATTTCTTAAGTACTTTCAGCAACACTTAAAAAAAAAAGCAAGTTTATAAAACAGTCTTTGGTCTAAAACATTAACTTCTTTACTTCAAAACATGATGAGACTTAGGCATTACCCAAGTAAATATTCAAGATTTCCTTCAGCTAGACCTGCTGGATCCATGTTGCGTGCCCTGATAGTACATCCCTGGTACTGCACGTAGCTAAATATCCACATTTACGATGTGTCAGTCATCCATGCTGTACACTGGGATTATGGGATGAGTGCCAGACCCAGCACTTCCTGTTTTGCTCATTTTGCACCTGCAGGATGGTCATGCATTAATATGGCTATGAAAAACAACTAAGTCATCCCAGAGTGGGATTTTATGAGTAGGGATTTTATGATAGGCTTCATGCAGATACCATTGCAAAATGCTGCCTTGATATTACTGTGATAATTCTTTCTGTGATAGACCCTTCTTCCTGTTAACTGTTGTTTCAATGCCTTCCCTCCTTTTCCGCTGCCTTCCTGGAATGACCGCCACATTTTTCCTGCATCTTGTCTTCTTCCTTACAGCCGTTTTTGCATGCTTAAGTTATGGTCTCCCCTTTGAGCAGTTGCTTCTGCTAACCGAGCCCCATTCCTTTAGCTCAGCCTTTGCCTCAGAAGTCTCTCTGCAAAAGTATTTACTACTCTCAATTGTATATAATATCTAGCACATGCTGACAATGGAGAGTAAAAATACTAATTTGGAAACCAGAAAAAGGAACTGTAAGCAGGTTTGTGCTTTATCCTGTAATCTTGCTGCTTCAGGAGACTGAAGCTGTTGGCTACTGGCTAGAATATTCCACTGGGTTAATCAATTCACCTAACTGGAGTAGGTTGTTCACCTAACTAGAGGGATCTGACTGCGCTTATGTTTCCAGATCATTAAAAACAACCCTGAAAGATAGTCAACAAAGATCTCTGAAGAAAGGGTATTTTAAAAAAAAAAGTTCTATATTATTTTGAGTACAGTTTAGATAAATGCAATATTTATAGAAACTTGCAATCTGCTGTACAAATTCTATTGTTCGGCTTGAGACTAGCAGTCATGCATTTTTTTAAAAGAAAGGCTCACCATAGAAAAGATGAGTAAATTCATGTTTCATGCTGAGTTTCAGGTCACAGCTTTCTGTATTTTAAGAGGCAAAGATTTTATAAACTGAATTTCAGTTCATTTGCATAGTCCCATAATAATTATTGTAATTATAAAGCTATAGCGAACAGAGGTAAAATTCTAAGTTGTGCCGTGTGTAAAGAGGATCCAATGAGTCAGTGTCTAAAATACAACACTAGGTTTTCTATAGTCATCCTGTGAGAAGAATAAGTATTCTTCACTCAAATAACTCGACACTCAAACAGCTGTTTTGTTGAAGTAGCAGTTTTAAAATCCGTATTTCTGTCATTGCACATCATTTTCAGAGACAAAATCAGAAAGGCATACTCCATTATGTTTCTTACTCAGATCAATCATTAGAGATTTATTTCTTTCCTTACCTGGATCCTCTGCTCGTCTTCTAATGATTTTGCCCCTTAAACTAGTGTATTCCATATAACATTTATTATGCGTTTTGCCAGGGTGGTTTTTAAAGACGAGTACAACGCAGGATTCCACTAATATTTTTCACTTCAGACATCACACTACCTAAATAGCTACTAAATGTTAAAAAAAAAAAAAAAAAGAGGCAAAGATGACTTACCATATATCTTGTGGTGCAGGTGATGTCTTGTATTATTACAATGCGAGTAATGCTAAAATGACTTGTCCGTCACAAGATGAAGGTCAAAAGCACCTCTTCCTGTGTGAAGAAGGATGTATCACTTTGAAAACTTCTAGCAAAAAAAATCTGTTTTCATTTAAAAAAAAAATGAAGGAGCAGTTCTCTGGTTCTCTTTTTTCTAAAAATGGGTCATCAGATGTTACTTTTCTGACTCTTGAGACGTGCAGATATGTTGAAATTCTAGAGGATCCTCCTAGGAGTTGAAGTTTCACAACCCACAGCTGTAGTTTTAGAAAAAGGCTTTATGTAATTATTTTATCTTTTTCTTTTAGCTAACCTGTTTGAATCAAGAATAGTTTACATGCAGTTCATCCCCTTACATTTTTCAGTCATTAAATTTCTATTCTGTTTTTCTGTCCTTAAAAAAAATGTGGACCCTTTGAATAAAGTTTATGCTTCTATTCAGAATTACCTGCACATTCTGTCGTCTTGCTCTGAGTTGCAGTCCTTATATTTCAGGATAATTGATCAATCCCATTTTTCTTTAACCCGGTCTTCTGGACTGTGTTCTTTATTTTAATCCCTCTCATAAGGCTAAGACTTAGTTTGTATCGTCTGACCTTTTAAAATAGCACGGTTACTTACGTTTTGGAATTAAGTTGTAGAAGAGCCTGATAAAATCTGATCTCTTATCAATTTCCTTCCTTGTAGTTGATTCCTCTGACTTTTAGAGTTAAACTGAAGCTGCACTGTGAGCAGATTTCTAGATCCTTCCTGGACATCAAAGAAATGACACAGGAGGTAGGAAAAACACAGAAAGCAAGAAAGGGATGGTGCCAGATGCCAGAGAACCCCTGAGAAAATAAATGATAAAGTACAACCCTCTGCCCCTCCTTGACATCTCTTGGTAGGGTTCTGGAGGATCTCATCCTGTCAGTGAAGGCACTAAAGGGATGCCTTTTCTGCACTCACTCCTTGGTATTCTTAAAAGATTTTAAAACACCAAAAGCCCTATGGAGATGTCTTTCTTTGGATGCTGCCATTCCTCAACGGAAGTCAAGCGAATCACAGCTTCTGAGTTACCTCTCAGATCTGTGGGGAGACTACAAAGAGTGAAAGTTCACTCTCTTCTCCTTGTCAACCCTTCTTAACATGAGGGACTAATCTTTATTCCATAGGACAAATGGATTTTTCTCTTCCTTTCCTAATGAACTGTTCCAATGAACTCTCTAAAATCTGGAGTCTCAGGGTCAAAATTAAAGGCCCCTGTAGGATAGTCTAAGGGTATATTCACACCACCATGTTTGATGGACCGACTATATTATACCCCCTACAAAGTCAGTGGAAATAGCTGCTTCTAATAGTGTTTCCACTACACTTAAAACAAGTTTCCAATTACTGCCTACCTTTTCTGGATAAAAAATTCTCCTCTCATACTGAATTCTTATAATTCTGAAACAAGGTATTGTGTCAAATTACTTTTTCAATATATAATTTCTAAAAAGTCTACATACTAAAGTTAACAGGTATTTTAAGTATTTCTTCATGAAGCCTGCATTATTTACTGTATGTTATATGTTACTGAACGCACAGGAGACTCTAAACCCTGTTGCTGGACTTGCCTGTCTTTCATCAAGCTTTTTAATTCTGAAATATGCTCCTGCAAAACTTGCCCACAACATTTCAACCAGCAATAACAACTACCACTACTACCTAAAACTAAGACCTGTGGTAGGCTGGTCTTCAGAAATAGTCCCTTGTTTCCACAGATTTACTGGCTTTATTAATGTGTTTGATTTTATAAATTATAGCTTTTGGTTCCCATAGCTCAGTCTGGTCAGCAAGCATACTGGGGCATGTTATTTACTGATGAAGTGTATTGCACACCAACAGAGGGCCTCTGCCACTCACGGTTATAACAGATGAATAAGGGGAATACACTTGGTCTGCTCACCAGCTGTGCCTTACAGCTGGATGAGAGACTCCTCAGAGAGAGTGTGAATTGCTGTGGCACCTGGCAGCCCAAGTACTGGGTTGTGTGACTTTGTTGTAAACACCTGCAGGATATCTGCAGCTGTCTCTTCCGCAGCTGCAGATAAGCACAGCTGCTGGGAAGCCAGATTCGATCAGGTCTTGTATGGGCGTGTGGGCAAGCCCAATCCTCTTGTGCTGTTTGTGGGGTATTGCTGTTCATCAGTGCTGTTAGGACAAGATCTTTCCTGCAGGAGTTGGTCCCATCCAGACTGAAATTTCATCACACTAATCTGGGACTGACCATCTTAATGCTGTCTCACCTCCTCTTCCCTACTGCCTCCATCTAGTGTGTGGACACAGGTATGGACAATGCAAGCAGCACATTCATTTTTGCAAGTCAGATTTTTTTCAGCTTTTCTCAATCTCTTGCTGAGCATTTCTTTGAATAAGTGCACTGCTGCTTGTAATGAACTCCAGTGGATTTTAAGAATCTTTACTTAAGCTGAGCCTCATCATTTTACCAAGAAATTGAAGCCATTGTTCAATAACGAAAGTAATCATTAAGTGGGTTGATAGATCTTTGAATTTTACCTATCATGGTTTTCATTCAGAAATGAGTAGGAGTTATGTTTAGTGGTGTGATGCTCCATAAAGATACTCCTGGAGTGGAAGTGAGCTTCTTTCCTCCTCTGTGGGGCTCAAGTTGATGTAGTCAGCAAGTGTGCAGACATGTACACTGTTGAGTCAGGCTGCATTTGTCAATCTTTCCTATCCAGTGATTGATTATATGATTCATCTTTACAGTGATCAGCCCATCACACTGAAGTGTCTGGTATCTGGGTGGTATTGCGCTCCCAGAGGAGGTGCTGTAATTTGCATGATTTTTATACCAGTACCGAAATGGCTACTAGGACACGTACCAAAAACTCACGTTACCAGTGTGATACACAAGTGTCATCAAGTACAATTATGGGTACAGAAACTTGAAAATTCAACTAACAGCTTCCATTCAAGTTATTGCAAACTTCCACCACCCAAAGAAGAAAGGCTGGGGGAAGAAGGAGTCCTGGGCCAGAATGACAGATACCTTTCTTAGGTATACACAGTGTGATAGAGTGCAACAGTCTTAAAAATCTATTACTACAGCAAAGATTAATCCTTTTCATCTGGAGAACAGGTCAAATGAAGACAAGTGAACACAAAATAGATGGATCTTGTTACTTGTTCCATTCACATAATCTATGTCCAAACTAGGTTAGTAATAGCCTGTATTTTATTTCATTGGTAACAAATGTCTTTGTCTTGAAGAGGCTGAATAAAGATATCCAGCTAAAATTACTTTATTACATAGGCTACCTTTTCTTATCAGCCTTCTCTTTCAGGCTCTCGGGTTCTGGTGAGTCATCATTTGAGCCACCATCACAGTCACACCCAATCTTAACATCTGTGAGGTATATTCTTTTGGGGAGAATAGGGAAAAAGCATGGTGTACCACACCCTAAGATTTCTATCATGGAGACTAGTGAAAGAAAAATAAAGCACTTCACACATAGGTGTAAAAGATGGGTTACAAAAACAAACTCTGAGAGACAGAAGCATTTCTTAAGTGGGTGAATGTTTCTTCACTTTATTGTTTATTGTCCAAACATCAAAAGTTTGGGGTTTTTCACCTATTATTCTTTGGCTGTCTGTACACATATGTCATTATATATTGGAGCACATATTATCTCTATTGTCATGGTATTATTTTTGTTTTGGCTTTATCCAAGCTGTTCTTACTGAACTATATTTCCTTATGCAGCAAAGAAGAGAACATTGCTTCCTTCTACTGTTTTTATCCAGGTTTCTGATGTATGCTCTCCTGATTTATAGATAAAGCGCTCTCAGAGTACAATAGATTTTACTTTTGGGCCACAGTTATGCATTTCACAAAGTTTCATCTCTCAGAATCTCATTAGACATAGGCCTTTAATTCACACACTTTGTTTTTTTTCAAGTACATGTATAGTACATAAATTCTAGGTCTAGAGTTTGTGTTTTGTGGCTGTCTCCTCAGTGTACATGTAACTCCTGGACCTTTTCTCAGGCAGGCTAGGAAAATCACACACCAAATTTCTTCCCAGTGAAAACTAGGTCACACAAAGGGTGAACAGAGTCTGTTTGATGACAAAATACATGTCAGTGATGAAATAAAGTACCTTGAGAGAGTTAAAAATTCACCAAAGTACAATATAGAATAAATAAAAGAACTTAGGAAAAATGAAGGAAAAAGCAAACATGCAGAAACCAAAATCTATGACTTGAGAAGTAAGAACAGGAGGACACTATAAATCAATCTACAAAGAAAATGAAACTGTTGATAAAGCCAAAGAAGATTGCTTAGTCATTAACAGAGTTAAATACCTACCTATAGACTATGATTGCCTCTTACCCACAAACCCCCCCTTCTTCACAGAGCAGGCAGGGTAAAGGAAGTGTGCACTGTACCCTTAAATGGAGATCAGAGAATGCAAAGCCAAGGACGTCACCTTTGGCTTGGTACATATGTGGGAAATTCCAATTTTTTATTATTCAAAGCGCATAAAAATGAGCACCTGGGTGTTTAGACGTGTGCTAGCTTTGTGGATTCACAACCTAACACCTATCTCTGCACAGATATAAAAGAAAAAAAATAACTCTCTGTGTGTGTGAATTGGCTTCTTGCACACCAGCTGAAAGAACCCATGCTGGGGACAACACCAGCCCCTAGAAACCAGAGCCAAAGATTAGATATAGTCTGTAATTGCCCATACCTTATCTTAGTGTCCCTGCAGATTATGTCCAGATAGCTCTTTTACTTCCATTCATTTGGTTTTCATTCCAAAAAGTCTATCAGGATAGGTCGTGTTGTTTGTGTTGTATGGGTAGCATCCTACTGGCACAACCCCGTAGACAGTTCTGGACAGCTGAGCGTCACTTGGAGGTTTGTGCAGTTTTGCATATTGGCCTGTATTTCTAAAAATGCTGCCCTCCTCCATCTCACTGTTGGGGTCCCACCTTCCCAGGATCAGTCATTCCAGACTTCAAACATTGAAACTGAGATTGCTCTCGCTGTCACCAGATGTATGAAACCCTTTGGCAGTTATACAAACTTAGACAACCTTTTTTTTTAATCCTCCTATTCAATTTCTTGAACAAAGTACAGCTCCCAGAAGGCAAGTGTCACCAGAATATGGGTACAAAGCAATGCCTGCACCCCTTTGTTCTGACCTGGTTGCTATTGATATTCTAAATGCAACAGAATTTTCCCATTTGTTTTCTTTCCTCTGTTAGCTTGAATTTTTTTATTTCTTTATTAAGGAGTAATGCTTCTGAGGCCACATAACCACACTAAACACTTCCTAGCAAAGGTCAGTAGGCATCAGCAGTTGAAAACAGCAGCAAAATTAAATTTCAAAATGAGCAGTATCTGCTGTTTAAGTTGGTCAGCATCATGTTATTCTCCTGGCACTTTTTTTGTTTCTCATTAACTGCAACAAGATACCATGTAAATTTGTCCTCATGCTCTTTGTATTTATCCCTCCTGTAATTTTCACTGGAAGGAGAGATGTTTATTTTGGAGCTTCATAATTGAAAGTCTCTCTTATCTAAACCTTTCAAGGTTCTGCTTAAAGTGTTTACCTCTGGTCTTCCCATTAGTTTGGGCATTATTTTTTTAGTGTCTGTTAGGGCTAATAAAGTCATTCTCTCATTTTTGTGACTACTTTTCCCTATTTATCCATTTCCATCTACTCCTCTTCCTTTATACCCCATTTTCATTTATCTTATATAAAATATGTACACATAAGGTTACTGCTGGGTTAGCAAACAAGAGAGTTATGACAGGAACATCCCTATACACCAATTACCAAAAGTTTCAGTATTTCTTTTTGTCGATCACATACTTACCACAGACAAACCAATGGCAATGAATATAAATCTGATAGTTTCTTGTGAGTGCTGTTAAGCACTCACCAGTACCACATATGCACTTTTGCTACACTTCCTTATGCCCTTTAGGAAGTCTGTCTGACAGCTGGCAGAGTTATCTTTTACTGTGTGGGACATTCCTTCCTACGTGTTTCTGAACACAGGGCAGTAGCATCTCCTAGCAGGAAGGCTGGACTCTGTCCTGTACAGTGCATAAACTAGGCTGTGTGATTGGTTGGGATTTGGAGCTGTGTGCAGATACTTGTCCATGGCCTGTGGCCATTCTTTTCATAAGCATGCTGAAAGCCCAGGCATCATACTGTCTCTTCAGGAATTCCATGCCAATGAAATTGCAAAAATTTTCACTTAGCTGTCCAACATTTGTTGTAAAGCGACAACTTATTTGTGGCGTTCAAAAAGGGCTTGTGCTGAATTAGTTTGATGTTCTGGTGAGACTTGTATACTCTCTCAAATGCTTACTTTAGTCCCCTCAAAATCTCACCAGAGTAGCTTAGATGCTGCTCAAACACTGCATGGTTCTTCCTTGTGTTAGTTTCTTCTCTGCTGTAATTACAATCCTGGGGTGTTGGCAAATGCTTGCCATTTTCTTCACATACCTCGAGTTCATCACACAGTTTGGGTGCATCTGCCTGTGTCTCTGGCTCTTACATACACACTGTATCTTCATCTCAATGTTTTCCTCCTGCTGACCCTGAGTTATGTAATATTTATCTCCTGTACATAAAATTTTTATCACTTCTCTGCTGAGGTGACTTGTGTTCTCTTTCATGGGGTCTGTGAACCTTGTTAAACCTTCCCCAAGACCATCTCCATCCCACTGTGACCAGACTGCATGAAGTCCTGCTAGCCTGATTTTAGGCTACCTGGCCTGTAGCTATACAATGGTGCAGCCACATCCGATTGATTAAGACTCAAAAACTGCCACAAAACTTTCTAGAGCCCTCCAGGTCTCAGTGCAAAGCTGCAATGAAGAGCCAAGGATTATCCTGCTTGGGCACATAACAATAGGATAATGTTTAAGTTTAGTTTATTTGTGTTCCTGCAGTACAAAATAGAAAATCAAAATCAGAAAAAAAAAAGGGAGTGGTTATAAAATTTAGCTTATCCCATGGTGGACAGATGAGAAGAGGGTGCAGGGGAGAGAAGAAGGTGTGAATCATAGGCTAAAAAAAGGAATGGACACAACAGCATGGAGAATGACCGGGTGAAGCAGAAGCATATTTCCATATTGAACTTTGAGGGCTTAAGTTCTTTACATGTAACAGTTGGGACAACAGGCACATGGCTTGGCTGGGATCACTCTATATGGTGCAAGAAGATCTCAAATTTGCTGCAGATAATCTCTAGAGAATCCTGCTTTTATCCCAATATTAGTAGAGTTACATCTTTTATTGCCCTCTTTTTATTCCCTCTCTTTCCCTGTTCATCACACACACAACCCTGTTTCTCCAAATCTTACTCATCTAAAATCTGTGGCCCCAGACTTTTTCCAAAGCTATTGTAAGTCACTCTTCTCAAGCTTGCTGAAGGATAAAAGCTATGCCAGCTGCAGTAGGTTCTGGACTGGGCAGACAGTTCTCTGTTTGCTTGATTTGAAGTGTGGTATTTCAAGTGCTCATGGATGTGTCTTTTTCCCATCTCTACTCTGAGGCAAAGCCAATGCCCTTTTACTTATAGAAGAGAACATGGACTACAGGATATACACAGATTTACAAACACTGATTTTATTAATTTCACTGCATTAACATGAAAAGAAGAAACTTAATTCCAACAAGGTAAGCATTTACAATAAAACACAACAGTATCACTGTTACATCAGGATTTGTATTGCACTGAACTAATTTATGCTTTAAAATTATAAAGATACTTTCACATTGTTTCAGTAAAGAAAGTAGAAAAGAAAGAAAAACTATTATTTCCAAGCAGGAAAGTTTACTGTGAGGACAATTTTTGGTCTTTTGTTTCGTCTATCTGTGGCTGTTAACCTCACAAGGTACTGGCCAGGTAATAATAGCTGATAGGATAAGAGCTAACAACTAATAGAATAATAGAAGCCTGGGCATTTTAAGGCAAGAGGAAGAAGAGTATTTGCATCACCTAGATTAAGGCATCTGATACCCAAATTAAGAGGCTGGCATTTTCAGGTTCCTTCCACAGTTGGAAAGTTAATCTTCCCTTGAGACTATTTAAATTCCACTTCTGCTTCTGGCTCAGGCACTTCTTATTCTCTACTGACCACTGAGGGACCTTGAAGAGATTTGCTGTTAATTTAGGCATCTGCATCACATGCTTAAGTAGTGTGGAATTCCCTCTGGTGTCCTTACCAGAGCTTAGTTGAACCTGCCCCTCCAGATTTCCATGAGCAAGTCCTTGCATGCATGAGCAGTGCCCTTCCAAGGAAATGGGGAAAAAACCAGAAGCACAGCTCACTTGCATAAGGAATGCTCGCCTGCACTTTCTTATGATTTGAAGTAAGAAATAGTCTGCTATGCTCCTCCTTCCTATTCTTTGCTATTACCACATCCCTAGAATTCCTCTTTCTTTTACCGGCAAACACTTAAGAGTGGAATAAACGTATGGCCATAGTACACCAGTAGGCCAATGGTCTTCAAACAGCATGCAGTTCTCATTGAGGCACCAGTTGGCTAGAGGCACTCTTCTCCTGGGAAGGCAGGAAGGTATGCCTTGACTGGAATTGGCTGCTTTTGCAGTTCCAAGGCCACTGTCTTCCTAGAAATGTATCCCAAAAGTCAGATATCATGTGTGTGAAGAGCATGTTTTTCCCATGCAGGAGCCTAGCCTGACACACCTGTGTCACGTGTTGCCGTGTAAACTCTTCTTCTGCATGTGATTTACCTGTCCAGAACTAGGGAGGCCTGCTCTCAGTACTGTTCTCACAGTCTCCAAAATCCTTCAGAGGGTCCTGATATTTCTCTCGCACAGAAAATACCAAGGTAATTTTCATTCTGGTCTTGCAGATCTTTGCTGCAGTGTCTTCATTGGTTTAGTGGGTTTTTTTCCTTGGAGGAATATGACTTGTTAGAAACAAGCTCATACTTTTTAGGAGTACATAATTTTCTTGTTGGCAGTCAGTAAACTTGATGTGTGCAGTTGCTTGAAAACTTGCACCCACAAAAATCACAATGTTGCTGATTAAAAGCACACTTTGGAAAAAGTCAGCAACTGAATGGTGATATGGCAGACATAAAATTATAAAACAAAAATCAAAATGCTGTACGTTAGTTATAACTGTTAAAGGATTATGTTTAAAAATGACTACACTATTAGAAAAACAGAAAAATCCTTGGGTTAAATGGTCCCAGAAAGATCTTGTGAGATGACCTATTACACCTTAGACTTTTCAATATTGTAATCCCCCCTCAGTAAATCTCAGTGGATAGATGTTTTTTAAAAAGCACGATCATATTAGTCTGGGTCCCATTTAAATCTTGATGTGACTCAGCTATGCAGTTAATGTTTCCTGGAGAACTCATTGATTCTCTCAGTTTAGCAATGGAAAGTGCTGTAATCCCAGGGAGCAGTTGGCCACAAGTATAGGGGGTCATGCAGTTTTCAGTAGTGGTCAACATAAAGATCTTTAAAAATGTCAGGCAGTCCTTAAGGCCAAGCAAGTGATGCAAAATTTGCTAGCTAATGTTCTGATATATTTTTACAGTCCAGTAGAGACGTCGTGCTCTGCAGTGGATTGTGTGAATGTGGAACTGGCTCTTTCCAATTTTTCACGATAAAGACTTGGACATTTTTTGCAAAGATGAGGTGCAACATGCTTTCGGAAAAAGGTACAAAGATATGCCCTGAATTTTTCTCCAACAAATACATAGATCACAGGATTGATGCAACAGTGGATCATTGAGATTGTTTCTGTCACTTGAATTGCTTTCTCCAGTTGACTTTTGAGTGCACAATTTGTATTGAAAAGTAAATTTTGAAACATATGCAAAAAAGAACAAATATGGAATGGTGTCCAGAAGATGAAGTAAAAAATCATGATCACAAAAATAAGTCTGACTGCCTTCTGTTTTTTCTCATTTTTAGATCTGAATAATGTTTTTAGAATTAGTGAGTAACTGAAAATCATAATGAGCATTGGAACAATAAGTCCCAGGATGTTCATCTTTAAAATAAAAGAGTACTTCAACGTTATTGTGTAATCACTTGGGTAATGAGCACTGCAAGTAGTTTGTGAACCTTCCTTCTGAGTTTTGTGAAATACTGCCCCAGGAACAGAAGCAAAAACAGCAACAGTCCAAGTGACAACACTGGCAAGGATGCCGTGGGTGACTGTCCTGGCTTTCAAAGCAAACACCGCGTGCACTATGGCCAGATACCTGTCCAGGGTCAGCAGGATTATGAAAAAGATGCCACTGTAGAAGCCCAGGAGGTAGACACCTGATAGAATTCGACACAGCACCTCCCCAAAAATCCACTCATGAACTGCGTAATAAGCCCAAAAAGGGAGAGAAAACACAAACAGCAGATCGGAAATTGCCAAGTTGAGCAGGTAAATGTCAGTCATACTCTTCAGCCTCTTGTATTTGACCAGGATAAGGACAACAAGCAAGTTGCCTGTCAGGCCAAATATCACCACTAAAGAATAAAGAGGTGGCAAAAAGCTTGCTGCAAAGTGCTTTTCCTCAGTTCCCATGCATGGTGTCGAATCGTCATAGTCAAATTCTGTTGTCAGTGGCCAGTCGGTGTAATCTGTGCTTTCATTTCCCATGTTGGGTTGGTCTGGAAAGGAAAAGAAAAGTCATCAAACTAGAGTAATGTCCAAGCTTTGCAGTGAAAAGAATGAAACATGCTGATGTTCTCTTCTGGAACGCATTTTGCTGATGAACACACAAGCATTAGCATGTCAAGGTGTGAAAGAATTGGGACGCAGAGCTTCCAGGAAACCCATCTATAGAGCTGTGGAGTCCCACTGGTGCATGTTGGAAGTGTGCTGTGTGTCATTTACCACGTGTGCATTGTCTTGTGTGTTTCCTCTCCTCAGTAGAGCCTGTCAGTTGCCTAACCCAACCAGTGGGAGGGGACAGATAAATTTAATGAGTTATGGGTAGTTTGGGGCTCTTGTGCTCATCAGTGGCTTTCCAGAGGAGTGTAGAAAGCTGGGAAGGCAGCCTCAGGAAAGCACGGTGCCTGGCATGCAGAGCATAGTCTTGCTTCTCCTTGGGACCTGGCCACCTGCTCATCGTGCCGGTCCGTCCTGTAGCCCTTACCCTTGGAGGACCAGGTACTGGTCAGGTGTAAATGGTGCCTGCAAAGGCACTGTGACATGGGTGAAAAACAGCTGACTTCAAGCACTTCTTCAGGTTGCTTGTGACTTCCTGGGAGCCTTAATGCCTATGGGAATCAGGACAGTACTAAAGGTACCCACCTGGTGCACCTGCTGTTGTGGGTGTTGTGGAGTGGAAAGTCAGCAGTGTTGGTCTGGGTTAAAATGGCAAACACTGGGTCTTTGACAGAGCCTGGGGCAGGCGTAGGCAGTGGAAGTGTGCTGGTTTCAGATAGCTCTGGAATGAAATCAGTGCACAGTCCTGTAGAGAGAACAGACAGACAAAGACCTTAGCAAATGATGCAGAAGATGAGAGTTGCTGTTGTGATGGCCTCTAACATCTGTCTCTGTTGTGGCATCTTCCTGTCAGCTGAAAGACTTCCCCACTACTGTTTGGGGATGTAAGGAGTTTTGATTCCTTGTTTCATTAGTTGTTTACAGCCATTATTCAGGAGCTGCAATGTTTAGATTGGTGGAGTGTCTCTTAGGGAGCGCAAAAGGCAGATATGGCCATAGCTATGAGTGTGCATTACGGTTCTTCATGTGATGTTGTTCTTCACCCTTTCTCAGTCAGTGTTTCCAGTAAGGCAACAATGAGGAAGTTCAAGGGTTGAGCAAACTCTCTGTCCCTTCTGTTTTGGTTTAGGGCCTGTTGGAGGGACTGGACTTCCCCTGGCAAGAATGGATCTGGGTGTCAGCCCCTCCAGTCTCCAAAGTCTCTCCTTTTCCCAAGTCCCTGGTAAGACTGTGAACCAGATGCAGAAGCATAGATTTGTGTAACTTGGTCTCTGGAAAGCACAGGACAACCATCTTCTCACAGACTCCCAGAGAACATGGAAGAATTCCTGTGTGCCCTGTGAGAAGCTGGGCAGAGGGTTTTGTGAAGACAGGTTGTCAAAGGGACTAAAAGTGCTCCCTGGTCACTCAGTGAGGAAGTGCAATCGATGCCTTTGGTAGCCACTCCAAGAGAGCTACTTGCTGTCTGGTTATAGGGCTGCTCTGTCTTCCTGTGCCATCATGACTGCTTTTACCAAACACTTCATGGCAGAGTGGTGGCTGCCCATGGCAGGGTGTTGGTTTTGAAGTCAGCCTCTTCCTGGAAATGTCATTCCTGTTGTCAGACAAAGCTGACAGAGTGCTGCCGATGCAGAAGAGTTCAGGCGGTGCATCTGGCCCGTCTTGCTGTGTGATTCCTGGGCACTCGTGTCATGCAGCAGAGTTCACTCCTTTCCTGAATGCACTTTTTTCAGTGGTGTGGAGTCTGCCCTGTGTTACTGAAGGCATCTTTTGCAGAGACCACAGTGTCAAAACCACTACCATTTCATTCTGTCTGCACTTAAGTTCTGCAAGTGTAAATGTTACTGAAGAAACTCAGGGCATGCCTGGAGTGATTGAGAGACAGGTCCCTGCTCTGCTTTTTAGTAGATAGCCAATTTAATTACATGTTGGGCCATTCTGAGCTGCAGCATTTGAAATTTTTGAAATGTCTTAAGCTCATATCAGTTTATTCAACTGTTTGAGCAAAGATTGATTTCCAGCTATGTAATTACAGAGCATTCAGGATCCAGAGGACATAATTTTGATTTGGATTTTTATCTTGGTGGATATATGTATAATACAAGTAATCTTCTTGAACAAATTTTGTCGGTTACACAGTAGTAAAACAATTTTCCATGTGTGTATATGCACAAGTAAACATACATATACATACACTTATATATAGAATCATAGTATTGTAGAATCATTGAATCATTTAGATTGGGAAAGACCTCTAAGATCATTGAGTCCAACCATTAACTTAACACTGTCAAGTCCACCTCTAAACTATGTCCCCAAGCAACACATCTACACTGCTTTTAAATATCTTCAGGAATGGTGACTCAACCACTTCCCTGGGCAGCCTGTTCCAGAGCTTGATATCCCTTTCAGTGAAGAAATTTTTCCTAATATTTGATCTAAACCTCCCTTGGTGCACTTAGCCTTGTAGAATCTTTGAATTTGTATAAAAACAAAGTAACTTCTTTTTTCTCTTGCAAGTTTGGAACGTATTTTGAGTTGTAAAACTGGCAGAAAATAATTGTAGGAGCAACAAAACTAAAGTTAACTGACTCCCTACAGATTTGCCTCCTTTGCTGTCCAAGTCTAGTGTCCTATGAGGGGTTAACCCCAGCTGGCAGCTAAGGCCTCATATATTCACCCACTCACTTCCCCACAGCAGGATCAGGGAAAGAATCAGAAGTGCTGAAGAAATAAAAACTTGCAGGTTGACAAAAGGACAGCTGAGTAAGAGAATGAAACTGAAAAAACCCACAAGAGGTAATACAAGGACAAATGCTTACCATGTACTACCAAGCAAACAGATGCTAGTCAGTCTTTGAGCAATGCCTACTCTGGAACAACCTCCCTCTGCCCCTAGTTGTATTCCTGAATGTGATGTTATATGGCACAGAATGTCCTTTTTGTCAGTTTGGGTCACCTGTCTCAGCTGTGGTCACAAATCTAAAAGACATCACCATAACGGCTACTGGAAAGAAAAGTAAGTCCATCCCACTCAGACCAAGTTCACCTTCCCACCACCAAAACTGAGCTCTTGCCCTATACACTTGACACTGCATGTGCTGTGGTTGTTTTGTTTACTGTCTCCGACCTGATGGGAAATCATTAAGCATTTGCATGGTCTAGAAGTCAGATCCTCCTATTCAAACAAGCACAAAATATTAAAAATATTTTCTGAGATGCTTTTTGAAAAAATGCTTCTCCTTTGCATACAGACAATGTTAATCACAAAGAACTCTAGCAAACTAGCCTGGCTAAAAAATTCTGTTGGAAATTACTGATTGCACTTGATTTTCATTTTTTTTTCATTTATCTTGAACCATATTTCCCATTTTCATTTTTGTGCAGAAAGAAGCATCTTCTGCAAAAGTTGTAGCCCTTGATAGGAAGTCTGGGTTTGGCTCTCAAATTATCTAGGTGTGAACCTTCAGAAATGGGTGTGTTATAGTAAAGAAATCTACAGGTTTATCTCTGCTTTTGAGCTGTTTGAACATAATCTGAGCAATTCTGATTTTGGAACTTGTAATAAATTATTTGGTTTATTTCCCTCTTTATTTTCTCTCCAAAATTACACATGAATATTTAGAAAGTCTTAATTATTTTCAGTTGAGGGGCTTTCTTATTTTCTGGCCTGCATGTGGCCATCAGTGCCCACAGTCCCACCATTTGTGCATGCACAGTGTAGTTTTGGTTGCTAACAGAAATTGTGAATGATTTTTGCAAAAGTGGGCAACTGTGTCATGCCTAAGGTAGACATATAAGAGAACTTTCTAATTTATCCTGTATTCTAACCATGTGAAAGTATCTAAATATGTGAGCAGTCCAATAAGAGGCTACTGTTGTTTCCCCCTGGAGGACTGGTTATGCTCTGAGTTGCCAAAGGATCCGGATACAGAGAGGTGTGACCAAGCCATGGGTCAGATACCTGCAACCTGGAAAAAAGTTCTTGCAAAGAAAATTGTGTTGTCTTGAATGGAAGAAAATTTGGTTTTCTGAATGCTAGCGACTTTGTGAGCCCAAATAAACATAATTACATTTCTCTAAGTTTTAACAAAGCTGCACTTACGGCGACATCAGAGATTCTTGAAATGAAGATATAGCCCTGAACCATGTCTTTCCAGATTTCTGTGTTTTGTCTCCTTTGAGAGAAGCCTCACTAGCTCTTGAGCATTAGTTGCTATCTACAGTGTGTCACTTTAAGCTAGAAGACGCCTAGGTGCTGGTAGGACTACTCAGGTCACTCAAGAAAACCAGCTCCTGAGTTGCTACAGTGACTTATTCAGGGATGACATTTGTCACAGCACAGTGAGTCTGCTGTGCTCTAGAGAGGATTTGGACAAAGTTTCCCCTCAGAAATCAGAACTTATCATAACTACAAGTTACAAGAGCATCTGTGCATGAATGGAGCTGCTTATCTCGAAACTGAATGACCTCCCCGAAGTTCCCATCACCTTTTTGCAGCTGAAGACAAGATTTCTCTTTTGGAATGTTCGAGCGGGTAACACAGCTCTACTGCCCCCGCCCTCACTCTCCTCCTCTCACAAATGCCAGCACTTGGCATACCGAAAAAGAAATTGCCTAATGACTTGTAGTCATCTCAAAAGTATGTGTCAGCAGCATCTAGGGCACTAAATGAAGAGAGAGAAGTGCGACATAGCTCTGAGTAATACTGAAACTTAAATAACAAAAGACAATACCGCACGTTCTGATAGCAGGCTTTGCAAGAGATGCACCCAGAGTTTCCAGCTAACAGCTCTACCTCTTTAATTTTGCCTTTGACTTTCTAGGAGGAGCAAAACTACAGAGAAATATGTACACAGATACCAGCAGTTGCTTGGAGAGCAAGCATAAAAGCATGAACTTTTCCTGAGTTACCAGGAAAAATGAAAGAAAAGATGGAAGTGTGAACGAAGTACTCTGTGTAAGACTCTGAAGTGATAGTTTCCCTCAAACACACCCTTTCATGTGGTAGTGACCGCAGGATTTCTTTCTAGGATTTGACTGGGGAAAGAGCCCCTTCCAAAATTAAACCTTGCCTGGGAAACCTCTTCCTCTTTTACTACAGCTGGGCATTAGAAACATTCAGAATTACTTGCCTCCTAACTGATGGATTTTTTTTAACCCTGAAAAACTTTAAAAGAAAAATGTATTCTGGGCTGAAAAAACAGGCTTAATTCTCTGTGAACCCTCAGGATTTTATTGTTAACATTCCCCATCAAAACCAGAAAGACAGTCTGACAAAAATTCTGAGCTTTTCTGCAGTTGAACAGTCAGTCTACAGGTCTCAAGACAAAAGAAGTAGGATGTGTTCTGACCTAAACAAATGTACAGTAAAGGAATATCATAAGCACTGAAAATAAGCATTCTGAGAATGAGAAGCTTGAGACAGGTATTAAACATCTTCTTCCAAATCATGAATGTATGTATATGTGGGCTCTTCTCTTGTGTAGGCTAACTTCTGGGCTAGTATATCTATTAGGGTTTTCTTGCTATAGTTTGGTTTGGGGGTTTTTTCAGTATCTGATAAAACATTGAATTTAGAGTAATTCAGAGTAATTCAAGCAACTGTGATAGTCACAACCATTCTGAGGATGAACTCCAGCACAAAACTGAAGTTTAATAGTTTGGAGTGGAGATTGCTAGGATATGCCATAGGATCATGTGATGTCCTGTCATTGCACTAAGGATCTCTGCACTGACACGTTAAAGCCCCCTGCTCTGTTGCTGTCAACTGTCCCAAGCAAATGAAAATGCAATTCTCCCAAGAATGTAAAAAAATGAAAAAGAATTCTTAGGCTGTTGTAGCTTTTTGGCTAATATACAAGTGGCAAGTCTCATTTATCCAAGCAGAGGAGTTCACCTTTTCTTGTGTGCAAGTAGAAAAATTCCAGTGTAGTACTGGAATTTATTCATGTAAAACCTCATTAACAAAAATTGCAAGCTGGGTATAAAACCAATATCTCTTTGAGATATAGCTGATAGGGAGTACAGACTTTCTAATGTGGTGACTCAGAGACATCACATTAAAAAGAAGACCGAATCCCAAATATCCCTGTAAAACATGAAAATGAAATAACACTTTTAACAGATTAAATGCTTGAATAATATAGAGAAACCATGTGATAGGATAGGATGGAGATGGAGAACACCTGCCAAGTGCATCTGACTTAGCAAGATCTGACTTAGATATGGCGAGTTCAGGTTAAGTGTGAAGAATTTCATGTCTGACCAATTTTTATCCTTTGCAGAATGCAACTTCAAGCTATCAATCTCCTGGAACTGCTTCAAAACCAAGACCCAGTAAGTTTCTGGTACAAAAAGGATTATAATTTTCTACACCAGTTGTCCGGTTGAGCTCTCTACTTTCACATTTAGCCTTATCCCAAGTTGTAAGCTAGTTACAAGATCCAATTATTTCCAAAGATATTATCTCTGCTTCCATGTCAGCTCTACTACCACTGTCATTAGTCACATATACTCCCCACTTAGTGAATTTCTCTTATATATACACACAATTAGATGTAAAGATAAGGAAAAAAAATCAGCTACTCACTGTTTCATCAAGCTGGTCTAAGTGTGGGTTCTTCTTCTTTGTGAACGAACATATATCTGAAAATAGGAAACAGCACTTCCTGTATATATTGCAAAAGGAGGGTAAGTTTCTTCTCTGAAAAAGCTTGGTTTGCAGGCTGAGGTCAGAACTGGTGGATGAAGACTTTATGGGTGCCTACTTATTCTGCTCCAGCTGGAACTGGAGCTGTCAGTTTCTGAACTACTCTATCTCTACAGGGTTAAAACTGGCTGGTTCAATTCAATAAAATCACATTTTCAGGTCAATAAGTATTTCTACCTGCTCTGGAAACTTCTAATTTGAATTTACACTCTTCCAGTTTGAATCCATTCCACCTTGTCCTGTTACTCCATGCCCTTGTAAAAAGTCCTTCTCCTCTCTTGGAGGCTCCCTTCAGGTACTGGAAGGCTGCGATTAGATCATCCTGAAGCCTTCTCTTTTCCAGGTTGAACAAACCTGTTTCCTCAGCCTTTTCTCACAGGAAAAGTGCTCCATCCCTCTAATTGTCTTGGTGGCCTCCTCTGGACTCTTTCCAACAGGTCAATGTTCTTGCTGTGCTGGGATCCCAGAGCTGGATGCAGCTTTCCAGGTGGGGTCTCACTGGAGCAGAGCAGAGGGGCAGAATCCCCTCCCTCACCCTGCTGCCCATGGGGCTTTGGATGCAGCTCAGGATATGTCTGGCTTTCTGGGCTGTGAGTGCACATTGCTGGATCATGTCCAGCCTCATCCACCAGCACCCCCAAGTCCTTATCCCCAGGGCTGCTCTTGATCTGTTCATCCCCCAGCCTGTGCTGATATCAGGGATTGCCCTGACCCAGGTGCAGCACCTTGCACTTGGCCTTGTTAAACCTCATGGTGTTTCCATGGGCCCACTTCTCAAGCCTGTCCAGCCCCCACAGATGTCATCCAGTCTTTCAGGTGTGTCAACAGCCACACTCAGCTTGGTGTCCTCTGCAAGTCTGCTGAGGGTCCACTCAATCCCTTTGTCATTAATAAAGGTATTAAATAGCACTTGGTCCCAGTACAGACCTCAGAGGGACAGCACTTGTCACTGATTTCCATTGGTACTCCAAGCCATTGACAATTTCCCTCCAGACAGAACAGTCCAACCACTTGCTAATCTACCTAGCAATTCACCCACTGAATCCATCTCTCTCCAGCTTAGAGAGAAAGATGTTGTGGGAACTGTTCAGAAGCCCAGATAAATAGCATTCATAGCTCTTCCCATGCTCACTCTTGCAGTCACTCCATCACAGGAGGCCACTGGGTTGGTCAGGCAGGACTTGCCCTTGGTGAGGCTGTGCTGGCTGTCCTGAATCACCTTCCTGTCCTCCATGTGCCTTAGCACAGCTCCCAGGAGGATCTGTGCCATGACTTCCCAGGCACAAAGGTGAGGCTGACAGGTTGGTAGTTCCTAGGGTTGTCCTTTCTACTCTTTTTAAAGATAGGTACAATGTTTCCCTTTTTCCAGTCACCTGAGACTTCAACTGACTGCCATGACTTTTCAAGTATCCTGGAGAGGGGCTTGGCAACTACATCAACCAATTCCTTCAGGACTCTGCAATGCATCTCTCTGGGTCCCATAGATCATTATAGAACAGGACAAATAAATTATATGGCCACTTCTCTGCTCCCTATGGAGTCTTTTTCAATTTTATAGCAAGGCTACATTTTTCAAATTTGCAGCCTATTGGCAGCAGCTCTTGACCATTCTCTCTAAGACTGAAGGGTGTTTAACTGCAGTATTCCTGAAAAGCTGTAAGACTGGCTTGGGCTACAATTATAGCTGGATTTTTTAATTTCCAAAAAAATTTATTTCAATAAACCCAGGGATGTATAATCTGATCACACCTGTTACAGGGAGTATAAAAGAGACTCATAAAGCTGTTTCAGAAAGAGTGCCTAAGGAAGGCTATAGGAAGAGGCACGTGATGGCTGGAATCACATAAGGGAAGGGGCTGTGTAGATTTCACTGTGAGTACAGACAGCAAACCATTGAAAACTTTCAAGCCTGATTAGAGAGGGCCTTCCCTGCAGTGACACAGTAGGGAACAGGGAGACCAAAGTCACATTTTCATTTTATACCATCTGCCTCTGAGTTGCTGTTTGAATTTGAAATTCTTTTTACTGCTCAGGACATCTCTTCCTACTCAATGGACAGGCTGCTAGTTCAGAAATCTTGTTTGCATGTTTAATCTTTTGTGAACTACTGTGCCTGGTAAAGAAATTAATTGGCTTTCAGGATCAAAAATCCTGCCTAAAGAACTTCATTTTCACTGCCTCATGAAAAAGAAGGGTATCACCTGGAGAAGGGGTTTATCTCAGCTCTTAAGGGAGGAACTCCTTTGGAATCCATCGTCCAGGGTCTTCGTGTGGGTGTCATCTTCTCAGAATACCAGAGGTAATCCTTGACCTCCTCTCTCCCTGTCTTGTGAAACTGGAGCTTCCTTCTACCTTGCTTGGGTCTCTCTGGAGTCACCAAGCTCCCAACCACTTCCAGGAAAGATCACAGGAGAAGTCTTCCTTGGAAGACCTGTGTGCTATTTTCATAACCTGAGGGAGAAGCAGCAGTTTTGTGTTTGCTATGATGGGTTTGATGTATCCTTGTGGTGGTGAATGAGTCACTCCTGTCTGACCAGTGTAGTCTAACTTAAGGAAAAAAGCATATAGTGTTTGGAAAGAACTTTAATTCTTTCTACCTCCAATCTGGGTGCTTTTATTGAAGACAAGTGGACAGTGTTTTCAGGCTGCCTGAGCCCCAATTGCTCCAGCCTTTGAAAATCAGGAATGGTCTCTTTCCAAAATGGTAATGGAAATAATCTGAAGCTGCTTCAAAAAGTTTGAGCAAGATTAAAACACAGGAGAAAAAAATAAGACATATTCAAAGGAAAAGAAACATTTCATATTAGGCACTTAATTTTAGGCACCTGTGACTACATTTTGACTTGCATCTGAATTACTATCCTCTTATAGAGGACAGAGCCTGGTACAAAGGACAGAACCCACTGAAAATGCCTTTTTCAGCCATGATTGGACTCTGAAGAAATCCAGGGGAAAGAAATTGTGTTCATTAGTCTAGAAAGCATGGCCTGTGAGAAGTGATCGGGAAAGCACTAGACGATCTCTGGAGAATTCTCTCAGACTTAATTTCTGTGATTTTACTGGTAGTATCTTTCCTGTGTGGGTTTAATGGGCTTTATAAACATTAACTAATACATACAACTACCTAGGAGGTAGAAGCAGTGGAAGCAGTGGAAGAAAAGCCTCCCAAAGTCAGAGACATTTCCAGGAGAAGATTGTTTGCCATTTAAAATTAGGTTCTCCATCTCCATACAAAATTAGAACGAAAAGTAAGAAAAGAGAACATAAACTTCACCATATTAATCCATTGAAATTCTATAAACAGGGAAGTACTGCTTGACCAAAGGGAAGAATTAAAAAGGAATGAAGAATTTCTGCAACAAAACCATCTTACTTCATCTGGGGCTTTCTACGAGTTTTCACAACAGTACCACTGAGAGAACTAAAGCAGAGGAATCAAACCATGATGGGCTTCTATTACTCCATCAGTTGCTAAATGTAAGAGAGAACTAGCTTTTTGTGACAATAATACAATGTTATATGCATACTGAAGTTAGGCTGTGGGGATACATTTAAAGGTACTGAAATAATTTTCCTTCTTTCTTGAAGAAGTATCTTTTCCTGTGGAGGGAAAGGGATATCTGGAGACAATTCACTGATGGCAAAAATATTGGTAAAATTACCAAGCAGATTATCTACATAGAAATGACTGTTCTTCATCTATATGCCAGTAAGACCATAGCAAAGATAAGTGATGGCCTTGCAGTTCATCTCATGTTCTAGGCTTTCCATGAAAGGAAATGCTGACTTCAGTCCTTGTGTCAAAGCCTGTTCAAGAATTTCAGGCAAAGCAGGACAGCATGAAGGAAAGTGCATACTGAGGGAGTTGCTTTTCCATTGCTCTGCTGTACTTCAGCCTGCCCCTTTATGATGAAATTGAACGAAGCAGATCTTCTGCACTAAAAGAGGAATTCAGTTAATGTCTTAATGAGACCTCTGCTGCAGACTCTTCTCAAGCACCCTCACCCACATCAGCCTTCATCGAGCATTTTGCTGACTGTCTTCAAGTTTACAGGGATGGGCATGTGGCAACTTTGGTTGAGCACAAGGAGCACAAAGCAGGCCTTTACAAGGTTTGTTAGTAGGGAATTCTTTTCCAACTCCTTCACACTGAGAGTTGTAGGCTGCAGGAATCATCTCTCCCACCCTCAGCTGGTAGGTGGCTAGCTAATCTAAGGGCTCCCTCTCTAGTCAAGGGACAGAGGTAGGTATTTGGAGAGGGTGACAAACTGTTTTAAATTACTCCACCTTAAGCTGCAATGAATCACCTGATGGAGGGTGTTCTCTTTAATGATATCAACAACCTAGGCAACAAGTTTATGGTAGACAGGGAACCTGTGCATTGATAAAACTGTTTTAGGTAACCCGAATAAAATCTTCAGGGCTTTTGGTGATAAGAAACCATTTATTTTGGAAAGACATCAAGTTAAATATTTTTGGTTTGCTATTCTTTGGGGCCGAGGCGATTTTTTAGCAGGTAAGTCCAATAATGCTATCTACTTTCATTGCTGAAGAAGAATAGATCCAAAGACCAGTCCAGGTGGCAATGCACCCAGAAGCTGGAACAGATTTGTTTTGGCACTACAAAGATTGTACTCTGCTCATGCCCATGAAAGCTTTATGTGCACATGTATCATGGCACAGAAGTAAGGCTGCAAAGCCTGTCCTCCTCTTCCCGTACATCCTCACACCATGCAGGTGTTCTAAAACTGTGTTTTAGGAGGGGTAGGAAGATACATAAAACAATTTCTATTGATGGCTTAGACAAGTTGCCTTATTAGCTGCTCAGGTGTCCCAGTACTTCCTTACAGCTTTAGGGCTCTTCACAGAGCCTTGGAGGAGTAAGCCTTGACAACAGAGACGTAAGTAAAGTAAAAGTCGTACATATTCTAAAGATATTCTGCATTACTCACAGAAGAACTACACAAGGACATATCAATGCAACCTGCCCTTCGTGTTAACCTCTCTGGACAAACACTGTGGTGCTCAGTACCCTATCACAATGCTTGGTTCAGTTTGCAGAAGGCATCCCCCCAGCTGAGAGACTGCTTATTTGGGGTTCTCTTTATTGCACTTCACTACAGTGCAGGACCAGACCCTATTTAATGTACACTACCCAGGTCCTTCTCAGACTGTAGAATTTTGCTTTTCCTTCATGACCACATCTCTAGTTCTGTCAGGGTAATATCTGAGTCCTTTGCAGATATTACTATATTTGCCTTCTTACCACATTTATGAGATGAAGCAATACAATTATATCCATTTAGCAAGCATCCACTAATTTGTGGAACCTGGTTTGTAAGCTGTGTTTCTCCAAAGCAAAGTACCATGCTGGGGCAGGGTTCTCATCTGTTGTAACTGCTGGTTCTTGGTCTTCACATTGAGTCTTCAAACATGAGGGTCAAAACAGCAGAGGCTATCTATGAAAATCTTAGTGTAAGTAGAAAGGGGAGGTGCTTAATTTGTGTGCTAGAATTAGTCACTTTAGGGTGGGTAGGATAAAGTCAGCTCTCAGTGTCTCACTCACTTGATGAAATTTGTGTCTGTCCTGTGATAAGCTTGCAGATTCTAGTAGTATTTGTGGCACAGGACTTGGCACCTCTGAAATGCAAGTCTTCCCTGATTTTTCTGCTCAAGTATCTGCAGGACTGCTCAGTGAAACTGAACCCAAGAGACACAAATGGCTCCACACAGAGCCTCACACTCCTGTGCATCTACCTGGGAGACCCTGCTGTATTTCTGAGAAAACTCTCCACAGACATTCCAGCAGCCTAAAGCCAGATTTGTAGCTACACACTTAATGAATCTGATCTTAGTCATCTTCTGATATGTTTTATTTGTGGGTGCAGACACCACTTCCTTCGTAACTTCTACAGAGACAACAGAAGAATACACAGAGTTTCAGATAAGTCATCAAAAGTTTTTACACAGTCCACAGCAAACTAACCACACACAGAATCTGTGGTTCTACAGACTTCAAACTCTTCTCCATCCTCAGCAAAAGAGTATGACTGTGATATTTTCTGTACTTTGGTAGATTAAACTTTATTGCATCATCTTTCTTTTTTTTTTATTTTAAGGCAGTGCTAATTGCTGTCTCATAATGGGAATGGAAGGGCTAGCTTACAGCTTTGTCACAAGGGAGATATTTTACACCTGCTCTGTCACTTGAATGGTTGTAGTTAGGCTGTTTGTGCCACTGTGCAAAACAGTCTCAGCAAGAGTGATAGGAAGCCAAGTCCATTTGTATTTGTGAAGCTCTCAGATCACATAGCAGGAATTGTTTTTCATTTAACACATGCAAACTAGCTTGTCATTCTTCTTGGAAAGAATGTGTAAGTGTTAAGATGAAAGCAAGCCACAAGTAAGTGATAAAAATAACTTTAACAAAAAAGTTATATCAGCAAGAGAATTTAAAGGAAAGCTGATACTTCTGTCAAAGTTGTACTAAAATATGCTGAGATAAAGACCTACATAAAGACTAGCATGAATCTTAGCAAAAAAAAAAGTATTTTCATTGCCTGAAGGGCACTTGGTTTCACTTGGTTTTGTAAAATGGTGCTCCATTTTACAAGACCTCATCAAGTCACACTGTATTTTCAATACTATTGGATATTGGAGAAGTTCACTATCTCTTACTGTTTTTCACACTGTCCAGGGACTATTTCTTGTCTCCTGGTTGTTCATATGTTAAAAGCTTTAAACATTAAATGCTTACACAATGCTCACCACTGGCACTTCCAACTTCCCTCCCTCTACACATTTCACTGAAAAGACTTTCAGGGAAGTCTAAGCCCCCCCAGTCTGTGGGTTTTTTTAAGCTGAAATCGGGGTGTTTCACCTGAGATATAATCTAATATTTTCTCTTCCTGAGAAAGAATCTTAAAAAAATTAGGTCCAAAGGCTCTGGACATGAGTCACAACCTGGAGAAGCTGTGTCAGAAAGCTGTGACAAGTGAAAACAGTTTTTCAGCAAGCTTGAGAATTGGTGTGAAGGAAGAGAACAGGATGACCCACTAGGGGGAGAGGCAGACTGAGCAGCTGACACTGGAGTGCTCTGGGATGGATGAGAGAGAACACCTGATTATCTTCTTCAGGCCAGGAGAAGGAACTGCTGACAGAGAAAGAGAGCAAGCAGTTGGGCACAGAAGTCATCTGAGGGCCACCAGAGTGGTGAGCAGACCTCTGAGATTTTTATGTTCTTAAAGAAAGTTAAAGTTAAGCACACTTCAGAACTTAGTGGTGTTATGAGGTCATTTCAGCAGAAATTGCAAACCACAGAAAGTTTTGTATCTCACTTCTGGGTTAATTTATTAATGCATTTGGGGTTTGCACTGGGTAATATATTTTGGTTATAATGTATTTTTAATTAAGAAGAGCAAAGCCTGCACAACATGTGAGACAGAAGATGGTGTGAGGAGTGCTTCTGTAGCCAAGATTCTACAAAATAGTTGTAGTGTGTGGCCACAAATGAGCAATGTCATTGATTTTGGCTATTTCAACTATCCTTCTTTAAAACTTGAGCTTAAATAAGAGAGGGAGATAGTACATATTTCTTACCTCGATCTTTTTAACTCTGATGCCAAGCCCTGGGAAATAATATGGAAATTTCCAATGAGTGCTGTGTCCTGCATTACTGAATGCAGGGGTGGATCTCAAACCTGTAACAGAACCTGGCTTTTGCACACACCAGTGAAATCTCAGGCCTCCAGGGTGAGGCACATTCACTCTCACACCTGTTTTAGGTTTCCCAAAGGGCTGCTGTACCTCATAAATTTGCAATGCCACAACCCAGCCTATCTACCAAGGTCTTCAACGCTGCCTGGTTGGCCTTACCTGTAGGGCAAATGTAATGCTTACAGTGGGTAGAAAGGAAACACTTTACAGAGAAACCAAGTGATTTTTTTTTTAGTGTAACTGAACTTTTTAGCACCGAAATCCCACAATTGTTATTAATCTGGATCTAAATATCTGGAAAAAAAAGGGAAGACAAGAGGAAAAAATAACAAAGACATGAATATTTCTGAGCAGAGACAACAACAATAAAATATGATACTACTACTATTACTAATAATATTTCATCCAAAACAAGAAATAGTTACATTTGTTCAGCCAGTCAGTCTCCCAGGAAATGGTCCCTCTACAGCTCTTGCTTTTTCCCTACTGCTTAAGGCCTCTGCTGTCATACTCAGATTGTATTTCTCTGTGTTGCAGCATCATGTTAGAAAGAATAACTGCTTTTTGCTACTATCTGTATAAAAACTGCGGCTGTGCCACAAAAGGTGAGCAAAAGTAGGGCAAATTAAATATAGATACCTACTCAGAGGAACTGCTGTTACAGCTAAACCAAGCAAAAATAAGGCTTTAGGCAGGTCCAAATGGGTTCAGACAAAGCCAGGCTGGCAAACCTCAGCCCTGAGGCCTTACAAACACAGCACAAAGCCAGTGACCGGGTAATAGAAATACCAAATCCATGTTACTGGGTCACAAGGCTACAGAAGACACTTGGGAAACAGAGTCTCTATTTACAGGGTTACAGAAGTCTCCCCCCTTATCAGATCCTGCTGTAACAAGAGGTAATTTTCAGTGAATATTTCACAAGACAATACCAAGAAGATATAGTAATTCAGAAAATTTTTATATTTTTGAGCTGGAGATAGGGTAGAAGAATTCAACAGCTTCTCTTTCACTCACAACCTTCCGCAAGACAACTTGGCTCAGTCTCAGCTTTTGAGAGCCAACAACCTGACAAGTTGATATGGAGAAGAAAAGAGGTGTGCTGTAAGGAAAGGATTAGGGTCAAAGGAACAGACATTCTCCAGCATGTTTACACTGGAAAAGAAACGAAGGTGCTAGAGATTCCTAAAACAGAGGAAGTAGTCCTTAAGACTGGGAAGTCTGTGCTAAGGGAAGTGATTCAGAGAAAAGAAAAAGAGGCAAGGAAACTGAAAGATCAAAAATACATTAGAGTGGGTTGAAATTTCTAAGTTGCAGGGAGATAAAGCAGCTTCTGGAATTAGGAGCAGTGCCCAGGCATAACTTCATGTTTCCACCTTCTACCATACAACAGCTGTTACTGACATGTTTTTTCCATATTCTTTTTAGAGAACCTGTGCTTAGTTTTGCCACAAATATTCCATCCCATCTGCAAACTTTGAGGGTTCTTCATGTCTCTCATGCCCCTGGGACTATTCATATCCACGTTCCTGAACTGCTGGAGAACCTGAGGGATTCTCCAATAGTCAGTGCTAAGGACATCCTGGTGCATAGGTTGTAATAAGTGGAGAAATGTGTTCATATTTTGTGGTTACAGGTACATTTGAGCTAGATCCAGAACCAGCAGCCCTATGAGCTGATAGCCACAGCTCTGAGCTTCTGTTTATCCTGAGCACAAGATGGTTTTCTGACCTTCACAGGTTTGTGTCTCTGGAGCAGACTGTCTGTGTGATGGTACCATAAACTATCACAGACCTCTACACCTGCTAGATGCCAAGGACAAATCCAGAACAAGCCAGCACTTTTCCCTGCTCTCACACCGGGTGCTTTTCCTTACAGAAGGAGGGGAGCTTCATGGAGTCAAAGACATAAGAGAGCAATAGTATGCACAGCCTCTCAGTACTGCTCCTGAGCAGGCAGAACTTCAGTTTCAGGAAGTTTTCTTCCCATTGAATGATCTTTCAAGTTCACATTTTTTGTCTCCCAGAAGCCCTCATCAAATCAGATTTCTCATGACCCTAGCCTGAGGGGTGGGCCAAATGGAGAACATCTGAAATTCAGTCTCACACCTTGTTAAGTTTGGGCTGTCCCATGTTGAGTCAATAGAACTGAGGAACACAGTGAAAGCTCTGAACTTGGCCATCATAGGCTGGAGAAAAGCCAGAAGGAATCACCAACAGCACCACAACATTCATTATTATTATTTTGCTTTTCTAACTCTCAGTGCTCCTTTACAGTGCTTTGCACAGTGTTAGTATACTTCACCTACTTTAAAGGTCTGGGAGGTGTTTTTGAGTGTGTGCACATTTGGCCAAGAGGCCTTGGAGCAGAGTAAGGTCAGACCTGGATGAGGTCACAGTGTCACAGGCATCATGCTACAGAAGGACAGAGAAACATGAAACAGAAAAGTGGAGTACTGTGAAACATGTTGGATGAAAATCAATAGCGAGAAAGTTCAGGCCCTTCAGAACACAAACACTTCAGAACTGGGTAGGGAAATGTTACTGAATGTGAACAGTGGTACTCAGTAGTTTAACTGGCAATCTGATATCAATGGTTTCAATACAGCTTGGTCTCTGGAGGAACAATAATTGCTTTAGATGTGCAACATCTCCATAGAAGATCTGTTCTACAAACAGCAATGATTTCCTTATTCCATCATCTTCTGAATAGTGATCAACTTTGCACTAATTTAGTGGAACAAGATTGAGGTATATATTTTGGCATACACATTCACAGTATCACCACCCAGCCCCAGGAAATCCAGGTGACATCAAGCTTGAATCCTCCTTGGTGCTTTTGCAGTGGTATTTGCAGCTGACAACATCTCAGCACGTGAAAACTAACTGATCTTGTTATGAGTAGATTGCAAAATTTCTTTTACCAGTTTTACTGTGGGTTAAACCCTTGAAACTGTGAAAATAGTGCCTCTGCTACCTGCTTTATTCCAAGATTATTACACCTGCAGAGAAAATGAGATTGTCGTTGTCAAGTTTCTGCCTAAAAAAAAGTATAATTGAAGAAATGGCCCTACCAGCTTGTTATTATTATGCTGTGAATGTAGTGCTCTTTTCCAGAACTCTTTCAGTGTGTACAAGTGCAGAAATTTTTGAACATTGCTTAGTGTCTCCACAGATTCTTTCCATCACATGTAAGAGTAGCATAAAGTCTTGTGGTCCAAATCATTAAAAATAAAATTTCATATTTAGAGAAGAGGCATCATGCTTCAGGGTGCTCTGCTGTGTACAAGTGCTCGGGGTGATGCTGGGTGTATTTGTGTCTCTGTTCCAATAGGTCTTAAAATAAAAGGGCAAAATAGCTACATGTATTGTTCCTTTTTGCAGCCACATTATACAGAGGTGGAGCCTGTTGAAGGGAAAAGTGTCCTCAGAATCTGCAGTCTGGATCTGTGAGAGATTGCCTGTGCTTGGGCAGAGGATGTGGGGTTTGGATCCATGCTCCTGAATTCTTAAACTCCAGTCTTTCAAACACAGCAGTGGAAGATGGGGCAGGGAGGAACTCTACAGTGAGTCCAGCAAAGCCCATTTTTTACTGTTTGGTTAAGGCTTAACATATAATTTGGGCTTAATTCTGCTACTGCACACACAGAGAGAGGATTATTTCAGTAGAAGCTGGGCAAAGAAATAATAGAAACCAGAGTTTGACCCTTGTCTTGTAACCTGGAGAGAATCCTGGTCTACTCCTCATTGGGAAAGTGCCAGGGAGTAAGGGCTGTCCAGACAGCATTTCCATCATCCCTTCTTCAAAATATCAGTTAAAGCAAAATATATACATATAGAAGTTCTCTTTCTTCTCCCTTCCATTTTCATGTGAAAAATCAACAGATAAAATGATGGTAAATGTCAGTGAATATTTTAAAAATAAATACTTTTATCCAAACTCCAAAATCTGGCCACAGAGAGAAGATACCTGACCCGAGATGTTGACCCATGTTCTTTTCAATTATTAAAGTCCCTATGCAGTCCAAAAACCCCACAGAAATGCACAGAGAGTTTTATTTCTAAATGAATGTTTTCTGAGAAGTAAAACAATATAACTATTGAGTTGCAGAGAATTTCTTATCCATTGGGAAATAAAACCTAGAAATGTTACTTATGCTATCTGTAATAAATGAAAGAAGTATTTTCTATACCATATAGTTAATAGCAAGAATATTTTGGCACCAAGGTTAATTTTTGTTTTAATTTTTAAGAAGTATAAAAACATGCAATTATATTTTCAGAAGGAAAGGTAGAATTAGGAAAATATTTAAAACTTTTATTACCTTAAAAAATAAAATCCTTGACAATATCTAGACTGTGTTTTCCCTGATTGCAGGTGTTCTTTTTACTAACTTTTAAAAATGTGTTTGCAGTAATACTACTTCAAGATAAATGCTATTTTTTTCCCTGTGAATTTTTACTGGGATTTGGAGAACAAAGCTTCCTCAACAGGAAGCTGGAGAGAAGACTTCTTTTGCTGAAGAGCTTCAGGCTGCCTCTCAATTCCATCAGAAGCATTTTACGTGATACTCACTCAAAAATAAGCAAACTCAAAGTTTCCTTATCCTAACTGAGGCTTGTGAGTCATTAGACAGACTTTCAAGAACCAAGACAAAAAAGGTGCAGCTAACGTTTATTCAAAGAAAACATTTCTAAAATGGCAGAAAATAAAGACATTTGGGAAAAGAGACAGAGCCTACTTTGCTACAGGCCATTCTCTGATTGTAACATTTAGCAGTGAGAGCTGGAGGCACAGAGTTGGAGCTCCCACAGCTCCAGAGGTGATGCAGAGCCTCCCCCTGCTCTGAGGACAATGTTTTCAATGCAGGAGCCTCCATGAGTGACCAGTATAGGGGACACCTGGAGCCATTGCTTTGTTATTTTTGGAGGCATCGCTACCAAAGGCTGCCCTGGGCAGCAGCAATTCCAATGATTCCAGGGCTGTGCCTCTGGGACCATCCCACAGCAAACAGGGTCCTGAGCTGAGGCAAAGGGGAAATTGTTGCAGTGGCTGAGGGGATTCCCTCTTTGCAATGTGAAGCAATCCCATGCCTGTCTGCTTCCCCACTTTCCAGAGGGGTGTCACGCACATGTCCCAGGGATGTAGGGATTCATCGTCCACAAGGCAGAGCGTACTTAGGGGTGAGGCAGAAGCCATGCTTTTGTCAGAGGAGAAAATAGATACTAGAGTGAGCAGCCTGCTTGCTGAAGTGTATTAAAGAAGCTCTAAAACTGAATTAAAAATTTTCTGTGGCAATGTATGGTCACCATTTTACAAGTGCACTTGTTCTCTTGGGAAACCAATGTCACTTCTTCTGTGGCAGTTCACAGCGTATCCCAAGAGGAGGCACAGGCATAGAGCATCTCCCAGGGAATGCTGCACACATGGTATAACCTCCAGGGCCACAGCAGACCTTCAGCCAGCCCCTCACACCAGCAGAGGGTGGCTCAGGTGTGCTCACAGGACCCCTGCACTGTCAGGCCAGCCGGAGAGCTGGGTGGGTGTCGAAAATGACTGCCCAGTCCCAGCACCTCCAGCAGGGCTGGAGAGGACACGGCCACAGGACTGAAGGAGTCCTTTAAGGTGGGCCTTGAATGTGACACCAGCGAAGGCGTAGATGATGGGGTTCAGGCAGCAGTGGACGAAGGAGATGGTTTCTGTCAGCTGCAGGGCCAGTGCTATCTCGGAGCTCGCCTTGCAGTCATTGATGATGTGCAGGCTCTGCAGAGAGTCGAGGAACAGCGCGATGTTGAAAGGAGTCCAGAAGAGGAAGAAAACGATGACGATGATGAAGATCATCTTGATCGCCTTGACCTTGTTCCGGTTTTTGCATTTTTGCAGGTTTTTCAGTATCTGAGAGTAGCAGCATACGAGGATGCTGAAGGGAATCAAGAGGCCCAAGATATTGGCTGCAAACTGAGAAGCAACCTTCCAGGTGTTGTCACCTGGGGGGTATGTGGGGACACACTGCAAGGCCTGCTCGATCTCCAGCTCCTGGCTGAACATGATGTTGGGTACAGAGGCCAAGCCAGCCACCAGCCACAGGACCAAACTGGTAATTATGCCACAAGTGGCTGTCCGTATCCTCATGGCATAGATGGCATGGACAATTGCTATGTACCGGTCCACGCTCATGAGGGTTATAAAGAAAATACCACTGTAAAAACCTGTGTAGTAAATGCCAGCCATTATCT
The DNA here is from genome assembly GCA_013400955.1 of Drymodes brunneopygia. Taxonomy (NCBI): domain Eukaryota; kingdom Metazoa; phylum Chordata; class Aves; order Passeriformes; family Petroicidae; genus Drymodes; species Drymodes brunneopygia. The sequence goes on from VZTZ01006206.1 coordinate 198,843, forward strand.
TGCACATGGCATTGCCAAAAACCCACTGGTCTGAAGCATAGTGGGCTTGGAAAGGGAGAGGCACAACAAAGAGGAGATCAGAGGCTGCGAGGTTCAGCAGGCAGATGTCAGTCATTGTTGTCAGCCTTTTCCTGGTCAGGAGAACCCAGAGGACCAAGGAGTTCCCCAGGAGGCAGAAGACAAACACGAGGCAGTAAAGAATTGGCAGAAAGAGGGATTTAAACCTGTGAAAGTTGTTTCCTTCGTTGCATGGAGCAGTGTTTTCATCATATCCATAGTCATATTCTGTTGTGCCAGGGAATTGGCTGGTGGGATTCATCTCAGATACCTGTGCAGGAAAGAGAAAGGGTTAAAAATGTCTGGCTGTCCTGGCACAGCACTCCTACAGTGGCTTCTGCCTCTGTCTGTGCTGTGTTGAGCCTGTGGGTCAGCCTCCAGGCAGAGGGGGACTACAAAATGCAGTCTCAGTCTCACTGGCTGGACAAGAGCAGCTGCAGCAGCCAAAGGGCTGCCCTGCAGCCTGCTGATTGTTCCTATACATGTGTAAGTATGAGCACTGGGATGCTCTCTGTTTCCCAGAAACTGCTTTAGAGCCTGTGCACCAGCCCCTCATCACTGCAATGATGGGAAAAACCAGTCCCTGAATGGTCATAATGATAAAAAAATTCAAATCCTGCATCTGATTTGAGGATCTCAATTTTCTTGTGCTGCCTAGGGTGGGGAAGCTTTTTGCCTGTAGGATAAAGACCCTCATAAAAGTGTTTTGCCTGATGAAGCCATCACCCAGCAGCATAACCTCATTTTCAGCAGAGCTGATTAGGGCTAGGTACTGGCACAGAGTTCAGAGACATGGAAGCTTCTTTCCCATGGTTGGGTCCAGGACTGCATACAAAAAACTCTGTAGCAACAAGAAGTTCACAGGGCTGCACAGCAACACTTGCAGTGCCAAGCTCTGGGCTGCCACCAACCTCCAGGGCAACTGGTGAGCAGCTTGGCTGTGCCTTTTGCTACAACACAGCAGCTCAGTGCTCCTGCCTCTTCTGTCCAACTTCAGTTTTCCAGTGTAGAGAAAACCAAAACATTAGCAGGAGTGTTTCCTCTCTCTAGTTTCTGAAGAATTTCAATGAAGGCAGCTTCAAAATAGTAAAATAATCTGACATGCTCTACAAGAGTGAGTCAGTGCTTTAGCCACCTTTTTTATTGTTTCAGATGTCAGTTCATGACCCCTATAAAAGCGGATTGGGTTTCCAGACTTGAGTGTTCACATTCTAAGATGTAATGATTCTTTCAAAAGAGTTTGGTTTTTCACTGCTAAGACATTTGAAAGCTTGTACTGTGCTGCACGTATGTTGCACCTGCTTACAGGCTGATCACACCTTGAAAAAGGTTCAAAGGCACAGAGTTTCCAGGAAGGCCAAATAATTTGTAATAATCATTGCTGTTAAGATGAAGCAATAACATGAATGGAAGTGATTAATTCTACAGAAGTGGATGATGTGCTCTTCTGAATTAAAGATTACTGCCTGGGCATACAAAAGGAGAGAGAACAGTGAAAACTTTTTGTATTGATAGGAGGGAATCACAATTCACCCCTTCTTGCCTGGCTGTGCCACGTGTGGGGGAAACAGAAGGATCTGTATGTACAGCCCAGAGGAGTGTCAGTGTCCATCCTCTGCTCCAGGTATAGATGCTGCTCATGCCTCACTGACCTGCCTCAGCTTCCCATGGGGCACCAGAACTGTTTCACTTGGTGTGTGCAATGCAGAGGAAACTGTTACAAATACAGTAGTCAACCCCACAGAATTCCTTGTTCAGAAATAGCGAATAATGAGACAAAAGCTGTGCTACAACCCACATCGACAGAGTAATTCTCTACTATATTGAGCTCTTTGTTGTAGCTAGGACATCTGCATGATTCATTTTAACTTTGTTTAAGGCATAAACCTTTAAATACTGAGTTGGTGAATTACTAGATAGTGGCTCTTTTTTGCAGCAACGGATACAGGTAGAAAATATTTTCTGCTAATGCTTTTGATGTGTGAAACTGGCACTCTGTGACTAAGGGGCTCATGTTTCTTAGTTGCCTGTCAAGGACCTCTTAAAAGCACTTCGTAGATTCAACTATCAAAACTAAAAAATATCCAAAAAATAATGAGTACTGTGTTACAGATATATAGATCTATAAATATTTAGATAGGTCTGTAGAGATACATAAATCTAGATTTACAGATATAAAGCATCTACTTCCAGCAAAATTCAAGTGTTTTTCCTGGGCTGAACACAGACTGGAGATGATCTATTCAGACCACTGTTAATGCCTTCAACAGCTCCCAACCAGGCCACAGCATTTTCCACTTTCTCGCCTCTCCACATCACTCAGCAGAAGAGTCAAACTGAACAAGCAGTTTTACAGAGGGTACCAAGGCAGAGGTGGCTGCTGCAGATGCCCTGGTTGCCACAGCCAGCCCATTCATAGCACATTGAATATGGATGGACTTTACCTTTGTCAGCAGGAAGCCTCTGCTCTCTCAGATGGCCCTGGTCCCCTTCTCCTCGTGCCCTGCTGCTCAGGCCCAGGGGTTCCCAGGAGATTTACTTCACTTGTGCAGATGGCTGAGATTTGGTGATATGCGGCTGTCGAATGGGCAGCTGCCACATACAAGGTAGGCTTGGAGATAAATAGAAGATTTTGTATCTGTCGTAAACAGGAAAAGAGTGAGAGGGCTATCAGACACCTTCTGCGAAACAAAAGTCAAATATATCTCTTTGTTAACACAGTAATGGGTAGCACTCCTTTAAACTTGTTTCCTTCTTCACAGCCTGCCCTGAAGTAAGTGAAAAATTTAAAAGTTCAGATGGCTCCATTACAGGAGACATCCTAATAAATTTGCGGCTTCTTACAGAAGCTGATATATAATTTCCAGGTCACATTGTTTTAGTTTCTCATTTTCTTCAGCTAGTAACAATTTTTATACTGCAGTCTGTTTATATCCCTCCCCATTAAAAAATATTAGCTTTTTGAGCAAAATGAGAACTCACAGCCATGGATACCACTTTGCCATACTTTTTTAAGCAGCACTTATTTAGTGGGGATGTTTCAGTTTCTTTGCTACCTTGGGGTTTTTTCAAGTTTATTTTAGTGACTTGAGGATGGAAAACGACAAAATATTGAAACAAAGACAGGCTTGAACATTTTCATTTTATTAAATTGCTTTAAATTACTTATCTTTAGTGGAATACTAAAATTGTAAATTTTGGTGCTTTATAAGGCAGAAAAATTATACACTTTTTATTCATTAATCTCAACAGGCACAATTTTCCTGACTTTTAAGAGCACAGGGAATGCCAGAGGTTCACTCAAGAGCCCCTAAACAAGTATGTGGCAGATCCAAAACATGACTTTTACTGAAGTTATTCACATGTTCTTTGGTTGCAGCTCCAGCCTAAAGTACCTTTACAGGTTGCTCATTGTTGTGGCATAAGTGAGTAGTGAAAGAGAGTGTCAGAGAAGAAAAACTAAATACTGTGGAAGAAAAAGAAAAGTGAGAAAACAGGCTGGGGGGAAAAAGGGAGCAACATAATGAAGGACCTGGCACTAGTCAGTAGCACAGTCAGAAAAAACCTGTCCCATGAGGTATTCAAAATGCTAAGAGCGACCAGGGCATCATCCTGCCTCCAAGTACCCAGTTGGTCTTCTTACACAAGAGAGAACCAGCTCCTCTTTTTCTGTTTATATTTTTTTCAGAACTAATTTTTGAACACTGCTGCAACAGAACCTTATTTTACTGTATTTTCTAGATACTAATTACATGATTAATAATATGTCAATAGTATGCCCCCGTGTTACAGACACAGAGTACAACATAATATAGCTTTATTCTATTTAGGTTTATTTGTATTTGTTTAGAAATCAATAAGACCAGGTTTCATTATTTCTTAGGAACAAACCATTAATAAATTAAAAATGCCTCCTCTTCCAACATATGCTTTTTTTGCATTAGTTTGGTTGATAAGTTATTAACACATATTAAAAAAACCCAATAGTTTGACATGAAACCAATAAAAGAAGAAAACATTTCTGCATTTTAAAACATTAATACACATTCTAAACTGAAAAAAAAAAGCCTTGTATTTTTTCTTTAATTATTTTCTGCTGCACAAATTATGATTCACAAAAAGCTTTCAGTTTGTTCAAAATGCATATTTTTCAGTTGGGATATCTCCCAGCTGTGTACTTTTACCAGCCACAATTCTGCACAATCAAACAAAGGGAGGCATGAAGCTGGGAGAGGCAGTAGGGAAATGCTGCATGAGTTGGAGAAAATTGGAGCAAGCAAGAAGATGCAGATGACTTAAAGAGCAAGAAAAAGAGCTTGAATTCATGAAATTCTAAGATAGAAGTGAGCAGGCCTGGTGACTGATATGGCTGGAGGAGGATGGCTGGGCTGGCTGCTGCACTTTGGGCAGACCATGGATAATACCTTGGTAATCAGGAGAGTGAGGAAAAAATTGTGGTGCCGGTGTTTTGGAGAAAACAGTAGAATTATGGAGTCCAATGTAACATTTCCAAGAGCAGCGCTGCTGTGTTTGGGGAATTGATATCCAGGTGTGAGTCCCTGGCCCTACCTGGCTTTCAGAGAGGTTGATGGGCCTGCACTGCTTCTGGGGCGGTTGGTGCTCCTGACACACAGCCAGAACCTGAGCTTTTCGCAGCAGAGAAAGGGAATTCATGAAAGGAAGAAGAGGATGTGATTTGTCAAAAGCAGTGAAAGGAATGGAGTGGAGATGGGTTCAGAAAAGGTGCTGTTTCTGACTGGCAGGTATGAGGCTGGGTGGGAGGGAAAACCCACAGGAGTGGGCCTGGGAACTGAAGAGATGATAATTACGTTGTTGGCTGAAATGGAGATAATTATGATGATGACAACTAACAGGAGATGCCTGTGTCAGGGGACAGGGAAGACCCACAGACAGATTTTATTCTTCTCCTCATGCTGAGCCCTACTGGTTCTCCTGCAGTAACCCAAGATCAGCATAGGCAGACAGAGCCCTGCTGGGCTGAAGGGCAGTAGAGATAAATAACCACCAGCATGTTCACAGACATGGGGTGCTGCAAGATGCAGGTGTGCTGAACTTTTCTTGAAAGCTCAGAGGAAGATATCTGGTGGAGGGAGGAGGAGAGGTACACATTTCCAATTTCCTTCATATCAGCTGTGAGCCAGGCTGTAATGACTTGTGTCCTTCCCAACACTTTTTCAGTCTGTGGGTAGAAAACACCACACTCTGAGTTACACAGGGGCCACACAGTCAAATCTGAACTTTCTACCAAGCCAACACACAGCCCTTTGTAGCTCACCTGAGGAGGATAACAAAGAAAATGTGGTAAACCAGCAAGAGGTGGTAAGATAGTAACACAGAAGTTAAAGGTCACTTGCACTCAAAAGTGCTAAACTGTAGTGGAGAGAGGTGCAGAGAGCCTGCAAGGTGGCAGGACGAGCAGTGCAAGGGCTCAGTGTTGTAAAGAAAGGATATGTTTGCTACATACAGACAGCCCAGTGAAGACATGGCCAGGGGAAAAGAGGATTGTCTCACCTTACGAAGAGTACAGCTGTATGACAATATTTACCCCCTTGGGCTCAAGTGAGTTTGCCGCTGGGGCACTGGGGCTGTGGAGGAGGTTTGCTGTGGGAGGACAGCCAACCAGTTTGGGTCCATGCACTCACTCAGGACTGTGAACTCCAGGAGGGAAGAGCCATATGGCATCACCACTTAGTGAAAAGGCCGGTGCAGGCAGTCCCCATTCAAGTTAAAAAACACAGCAAAAAATATTGCTGTAGGAGGAGCTTTCTGTTTTGTCTCCTTTGCTGTATGAGGAGCTTTCTGTTTTGTCTCCTCATGCTTTGGCAGTGGCTGGCAGGGTCAGCCTGCAGCAGCCACCACAGCCTCAGACAGATGTCAGGGCTGGAGAGCCTCCAGTGTCTGTGCAGCACACTGCTCACACTTCCCCTTTAGCTGCCACCACAGCCGTTCCTTTATTTGCACTCAAAATTGCAGTTTCTGCTGCTCCATCTTCTGTCAGAAAAGTTGCTACAGTGGGGAAAAAAACCCCCATGCGACCCTTCGTATAGCTGAAGACACTGTCAGCCCAAAAGTGATCAGCACGTCAGAGTAATGCAGACTTCCACTCCTCCAAACTACTTGGAGCCCCAAGGCCAGGGAAGTGATGCTCCCCTGCAGCTCTAAGTTACATGGAAAGACTGTGGCAAATGCTGCCACCAAAAGGAATCTTGCTGTGAGACAAACAGCATGGCCACATCTGCAGCTCCTACAGCCAGAAATTTTCACTGGCAGTGGAGACACCCTGTGCACACCAGCTCAGCCTCTGACATCAGTCCTAGAGTGTTTCCTTATCCTGTGCCATCACTGCAGCTCCTCAGCCTGCTGGTGATGGTCAGCTTAGCTGCTGCAAAACTGCTTTGCCTGTTCTTGTAGGAACCTCTCCTTCTTCCTACAGATGGTCTAGATGAATTGAGTTTGAACACAGAAAGGAAGCTGTAGTTGCCACAGAAGGCACCACCAGCAAGAGCTTGCTTTTGCCCCAGGAGTGCCACTCCCAAGTCCTGGTATCGCTCTTGTTGCTCGCCAAGGCGGATGGGAGGCACCTTTCTGACACCACAGCACAGGCTCTGGTGTTGGGGCCTCTGGTATTTTCCTATTTTCTTAGGAAAAGATGGGAATAAAAGCAGAGTGAGAGAGCCTACCTGGTAGGGTATTTTCCAAGAAAAGGCTAAGTATTTCCTGAATCTGCTTGCTATCATGCCACCCACCTAGAAAGTGGAGGACACGTTTACCTCAGTGTGATGCTCAGTTTACACCTATCTCAGAGCTTTGGCAACCAGCCAAGTCAGGTGCTGTTATCCAAGAAGATCACTTTCCTCTGCCTTTGCTGAACAGCAAAATAAAAGAAGCTTCTTGGTCAAAAGGAGGCCTTTCCTTTTCAGATCTGCTCTCACTTTATGCCTCCGAGGGCTTACTGTGTCATATTGGAGGAGAGAAGAGATTACTTAGTTCAGCAAAGGAAAACAAACAGGATTAACTGTGATAGGGGTTATAGGATGTTCAGAGAAGCTGGGTTGTTCAGCTAAAATGCCTTGCAAACTACCAGCAGCCATCACTGTTGGTGAGGACAACAATGAGGACAGCTCAGTTTTGCAGGTGAAGGTAGTGGTGTGGGGTCAGGGTTAGCATGTCCTCTGCAGCGTGGGAGCAGCTTGTCAAGTAGTGCTTTGATGAATGCCCCATCCCAGATTCCTCCTCCTGGCCACCCTTCTGTCCCAATAAACCTCTCCTAAGTGTCTCTGCTGCTTGTATGGACCAGCAACTGCCCTTCCCCAACTGCAGCACCCTCAGTGAACCCCTTGCACCCATCTTCCTTAGGGCAGCAGGGATGGGCATAGGGGACACTGAGCCCTGGATGTCCAGGGCTGGCAGTCGCTTTTGAGGCACCAGAGAAACAGCCACACAGGAGTTCTTTTGAGGAATCTTTGCCTACTTTAGTTATCTTCACAATGTTTGGGTCTATCAGCATCAGTTATCAACATACCGTCTTAGCAGGACTGCATTATCTTAACGAAAATTCATTTCATCAGACCAATGCCAATGTAGAGGTAAAACCCTGACTTATGGCAGAATGGTTCATTTCCTTTTCTCGATAAGAACAACATATTTGTATGCCTGTGTACAAAGGTGGGGGGTGAGACTTTGTGACTAGGTAAGATTCTGAGTGATGGAGTTATTTGACATCAAAAAAGTATATTTCTGTTGACTAGAATATCTCTGAAAGTGCCAAGTTGTTTGGGGGGAGGATTTCCCCCCTCTAAATCAAGGAAATAAAAGAACAATTGCAATACTTTATTCTGAGAAGTCCCATAAACAACATTGCCATTTTTCATTTTCAAATGTGTCATTTTCAAATATAGCATTTTTTAAATAAATAACCTCTTCTTTTAACCCATCTTCCTCAAAAGCAAGCAGACTTCAAAGCTTCAAAAACTTTCCAGTAGAACTAAGATGTGTCTGTTCTGCTGATAGCAGTCAGAAATTTTTATTTTTCTTTTCAGCTTGATCAGCAAAAAAAAATTGACACCCTCTACTGAAATGTGGAGTTTTACTACTGTAACAAAGTGCTTGTGTATGCAGACATGTACAAATGTGCACGGAAAAACCTATTTGGCACTGTTCTGGCTCTCTCTCCTGCAGCAGATGCTCAGTGCAATAAAAAAGGCTGTGAGCCAGAGAATCCTCCAAAAACTGTTGCTGAGTTTGTGTAGGAGAAGCAGCTGGAGGTGTTTGGTGAGGCCTGGACCAGCTCACTCTGCTCCACGCTCTGCTTCTCACTGCCGGCACCGAAGCCACATGGATTATGGCTCTGACAGCTGCAGCCTTGCACAATCGTTTGGTTTCACCCAAGCAGAAATCAGTGCGTTGCAAAACTCCCAGCACAGTAACTCATTCATAGCAGAGTCAGCAGCGAGTGGAATTTTCTCACCCATGCGTTACGACAGGGTAATTGTGGGACACAAAGGAGTAAACAAATACATCTCTTGTGTATGGAGGCTTTGAGAACAAAGATCTTCTCCATCTGTCCATCTTGATGCTTTTTTTTCTCACCCTGGACCACTTAGGTTTTTAAACCTTTGTTGTCCCAAACCTTTGGTGCTGAGAGGCACAGGCACCTCTCAGATTTGCACCTGGCAGTGCTTTGGCTGAGGGTGGAGAGCAGAGAAGGCTGCAAGCAAGAATCAATTAGAATAGAGAAATCACAGAAGTCAGGGCTGCATGGGACACTGGGAGATCTTGGAGCCCATCCCCTGTCTTGAAAGCAGGGGCAGTGTCCCACTGTTACTCTTGCTATGCAGTTGTTCAGCCTGCTCCTACAGCCCCTGCTTTTCCCCCAGCTTCTCCTTATGAACCATCCTAGTGCTTCTCCAGATTCACTCCTAGTAAATCTGTCTTAATCCAAAACTCTCTTGGTGTAATCTGAGCCAGTTATTCACCTTAGTCATGGAGGAATAATTACTTCTAACTATTTTAAAATATTATAAAATAATGTTTTCTTTCAATCTTAATAGCTCACAATTCATATTTTTTCCTTTGAGGCCATGCTTTCTAAATTGTTAATTGTAGTTGCTATTCTTTTTGGTGACTGTCCAGTTCTTCTTGACCATATTTTGCATTGTAGTGCCCCAAACTGGCAAAGCAGATTGGAAGAGTGACCTGCCTGGGGGAGCTGTTTGCTTTTGCAATCTCGTAGCACTGGTGATTCACAGTTCTTTTGTGCTGGATTTCAGCCCCCAGATGCTTTCCCCAGAAGTGCTGTCTTCCCCATACCGTGTTTGTGGCCTCAGCTGACCCTGCCCATGGGGAGAAGTGCTCACTTGTCCTCAATGCACTGCAGCCCTTTGCTGCCAGGCTTTTTCATCTGTCAAGGTCCATTCAAGCAGTTGTCCTGTCCCCCAGTACATTTGTACCCCTTCCCAATATCATGGCATGTATTAAAATAGCAAAATCATGCGCCAGATCTTCATCCAGAGCAGCGAAGTGCAGCAAATGCTGGCTTGTGCAAGGGCAGGGTGCAGCCCTGGATGCTCTCTGGGCGGCTCCCCTGTCCAGTGGCAGCCACTTAGGAGTTTGTCTGAGCACTTGTGCACCCACATAAAGGCTGTCTGAGGTGCTCAGAAAGCTTGCTAGCTCTGAGGTATGGGACAGCACTTCCTTGACAGGTGGTATGAGCCTGTAACTGAGGCTGATTTGACATAGCTGCCTCTTGACAAATCTGTATCAGCTCCTTTTTATTTTCCTGCTGCCTGATTATTCCTTCCAGTACTTTCCAGCGACTCTAATTGCACAGACTGGCACAGAATTCCCTCTCTGGTATAAGCTGATGGTTCCCCACCAGGTTATCAAGGTCCCTGTGCTGGCACGCTGCCCAGAGCTCACCAGCACACCTTGGCACTGGCCACACTGGCTTGGGGCACCACTGCTGGGTGTCCCTGCACCAGTAGCACCCATCTGCAGCTGCCCCACCCTGCCCAGCCCAGCCAGGGCACAACTCTGGTCCCAGCACTGAGCCAGGCAGTGCCTACCAGACACCACTGAAAAGCACAAGTGGCTGCACCACTTCTGCCTCTCAAGTGGCCTCAGACCATACCAGTGGCTGTGAGGAACCAGGAGGACTCAGGGTGGGAAACTCCCCATGTGGGTACTGGGGCCCACGTCTCCATTATTGCTGCAGGAGCCTCCTCTGAAAGAAACTCGTAATGATTATCAGATTTTTAAAGGAAAAAGCTGAAACACATGAAATTATGCTCTTAAAACGGAAATCTGTGTAGTTTAAAACTGGGTTAATGACTCAGGGACCCTGGATTCAAATGAGACATCATGCATTGAAATCTGGGCATCTGGCATTTCCCATCTTGACCACAGTGGCTACAATCTCAAAGTAGGCATCTGTGTGGCATTGTCCTGTCTCCTTCAGGCCTCTGCCCTTGCCAGGGGCACCAAAAGAGGCTTTGTTGGGGTAACACACTACACAGCTACACTGCTGCAGGATGAGTGGAGGTGTGAGCAGAGCTTGGCAACGCCACCGATAAATCTTTATCTGAGCCGCTGGTAAACAGGAAACTAATGAACAGCTTTACTATTTTTCTCAGTTTCTAAGGTTCTTTTGGTCTGATTTTCATAGCTATTCTTTTTCACTTACTTCATCTCAGGAAACACATTTTTCTGCCACCTCTTGCAGGAAATGTGCAAGAAACCAAGTGCTTAAAACCTCAAGGTTCGCTCAACCCTCTCTACGAGAGGTGATGACTCAAAAGGCCTGGCAATGAGGGCATCAGAATGTCTTTGGCAAAAGCTGGAAATGTAAGGGTCAAGCTGACAAGGATAAATATAAGGCCAAAAGAGTTTGACAGTGCAGAATGCAGACACTTAAATACTTTTTTACTATATTCAACCTGGTGGGGCTTTTCACTGATATCAGTGAGAGAAATTCAAACCTTTCTGGTCAAGACATCCAGGGGCATAGTTCTGTAGTGAGGTGTGGCACCAGGCTCTTGGGAACTCATTTTCCACTCCAAAGACCCACCCTGCTGTCCACGCTAGGCACATCCACCTTTCACACCACTGCAAACAAGCAAAACAAGCACAGTTGCTGTGCTGGATCCATGAGCCAGGGCATGTTGGGGGAGAGGGAAGGCCATGAGGAAGCAGGGAAGCCTGCACTGCTGTTCATCACATACTCCTGTCCTGTGCTGCACTGAAGGCAGCAGTGCAGGTACAAGACCTGCAGAGATCAATGCTCACCACATTTAAACTCTCTCCTGATCTTGCACAGTACTTCTCAAGAGAACAAGCAAATAATCAAGCCCCTGCAGCTTACAGGGAGGCATGCCAAGGTTTGCCAGCAGCAGCCTGGGGCTGCAAATATGACTTTGGCTGACCATGCGCTGACAGAAAGGAGTTTGCTTTTTGCATTCACCTTCTTACCCTCTCCTCACTACAGCAGTAGATTCCCTTAATCTAGACAGGGTAAAAGAGATTCCTACCACCTACACCATCCTCCTCTCCTGTGGACTGGGGACGGACATGCACAACTCAATGAAGATAATAGATACAGACTAAAATGTTCAAAAGATAACAAATCCAGCAAGAAACTGGGTTGAATAAGAGAAGGACAAGTCACTTTCCGGTATGCAGATGTGTGGGTCAGGTTTCCTTCTCAATATCAAACTGCAGCTTAATTTTTTTTCTGGTGTGGGTTTCAAATGAGTGGGAGAAAGCAGATGAACTTTTCCACTCTATAGTTAAAATATCTTTTTCCTTTTACAACACACTAATTTTTTTTTTTGCTGGCTCTTTTCTGATAAGTTCAAATAATTCCACAGATCAATAATTCAAGACTTCCTGCCTTGTAAGTTGGTAGGCAGGAGAGTAAAAGGTCAAAAGTTTCATTAACCTTTTGGGGGCCTTTCTGAGCAGGACCTCACTCAAGACCAGACCTAATTCAGAGACAAGAAAAATGGTAATGTGTCCATATTTCTTGGACAGAGCAAAGGACATCTGAGAAATCCCAAAGGCAAGAGCTGAGTCAGAGTGCTTTAGGCACGCTGAAGAAAAACAAATCTCTTGTAATAATTTCAAATAATGTTCAAAATGAAAAAATAGTGATTTGGACATTTATGTTTCCTTAATCCAAAATGATGTCTGCTTGCTTTACCTTTATTTGATCAAATATGTGCAAAGTGAGTGATTCCAAACTTGGAAAACTCTTCCCAGTGTCAGCTTTCTTTGAAGAAGAGCCCAGCATGTAGGTGGAGGCAGTCAGCACTGGGAAACCTTTGCACCTCACTTTGTCAATGATAGGTGCCATAAGCTGGGATAAAGTAAGCTTGTCTTTTTGACTACTTAGGACTTCTGTCAGTAAAATGGGTCTGAAGATGGAACAAACCAACCTTCACTTGTTCCTGGTATGGCTCGTTTCAGCTTGGAAAATTAAAAGCAAATTTAAAACAGAAGTTTTTCTCCGTAACAAAATGGATCCACAGTCCAAGGCAGCAAAGTGAAATCACTTCAGTATAAAGAAAAAGATGCACAACATTTTGGGGTTTTCATTACTCTTTGAAACGTGAATTGGTTTTGTGATAAGACATCAAACAGCAGCTGACCACATAAACCAAAGGAGGGTAACACTTAATGTACTTCCCAGTAAGGCATGTTATTCAACAGTATGAGTGTGCTCCCATCATGATTTCATTTATGCTTTCGCTGTTTAGCTTGGTATAAAACACACCTCTGCACAAAAGAAGGAAGTGACTGCACAGGAAAATTACACGGTCACCAGACTCTCTAGAAAACTGTGACAAAAAAGTGTCATTAAATCACTAAGGATATTAAAAACTTAGCCCTGGGAATATCTACAAATCTGACATCAGGTCTTGCTTTTAATACGAAGCTGGTTTTTAGTTAATCTTATGTCTATAATCCTAAACCATGGTCTGTCTGAAGGTGCTGGTGGCCAACAAGAGCACACAAATGACCTTCAGGTGTTACAGAGCCTTTTCAGAGGTAGCATTCAGCACCCTCCATCCTGCTGATCCCAAGGGTGCTCAGTGGTCCTCCAAGAAACTCTTCAGGAACAAAATTCACACAACCAATACAAAAATAACAGAGGAACCTGGGAAGGATTAGAACAGCCACAACTCCAGTGAGCACAGCTGCAGCTTCAGCATGGCTGTGTTGTCCTGAAGCATTTCAATGGGCACAGCAGGGACATTAGCCTGCTCTGGCTGAAAATCGACCTTATTCAAACAGCAAGGGCATCTAATCTTCCAGGAAACAAAAAGTTTTCAGCCGCATCAGCAAAGTGACTGGCTCACTGTGCGGTGCAGGGCTGAGCCGCAGGCTGTGGGGAAGAGAGGCAGCTGGGCAGGCAGCTGCTTCCTACTGCTGCCCTGACATCTCACTCTGGCTCCTTTGTGGCCACTGAGTGCACAGTGCACTGAAAGGAGGAGGTTTACCTGTGGTGTAAGAACAGAGGGCAGGGAATTGCTGCATTCAGAGAGAAAGTCCTGCTCTCATAAAAAGCAGCCAACTCTGCTGGCAGTGTGGGACACACAGGTCTTAAACTTCATTTGAAGTGTTTTCAGAGAGCTACACAGGACAGAAATGATCAGCCCTTTGGCCATCACCAAAGTGTGAACACACAGCACCTGAGCTGAAAATATCCCCAGCATGCTTGTGTTCCACATCCTCTCTCATCTCCGGCACAGGCACTAGGGACTGGATTACCAAAGGTGAGAAGTGCTGCAGAGCTGACAGATGCACCAAGTCATCCAGACCCATGGATGCAAAAATACAAGGATCAACCAGGGAAGGAGGACTGACCAACTTTCAACATAGCCCCTTCCAAGACAGTGCAAAGGCAGCTGCAGGAGCAGCAATTAGGCTTCCCAGAGTCTAAGAAACAACAGATGAGCATCAGAAAGAAAACAACAGGCTGTCCTAAAGATAAAATACCACTACTGGTCAGCCCCCTCATAGCAAAGTGCCAGGGTTTGAGAGAGTTTTCCTCAGTGCTTGGTAGGTAAAGCAAATTCCCATGCCTTTGAGCATTACCTACCTCTCAGCTTGGCTTTGCTTCAGCGTCCTCCTCCTCCTCAGCCAACTGTGCGTGCTTTAGCAAGACTCGTGCAGGAGCCTGTGAGGGAGCAGCTACCAGTGCTGCAGTGTGCTCAGCAGTTGCTGGCTCCTGAGGCTGTAGGGATGCCCAGATGGAGCTGGAAGCTGGCATGGGGACAGCACTGGCTGCCTTTGGGCATTGAGGTTGTCCCCCTAACCAAACAGTCAGATATAGTCCAGTTTTCTGGAAAGAGTGTCTCTATATTTCAACATATGCAAGCTGTTGTCTCCCTGACTGCTGCAGCTGTTGCCCAGCTTCTCTGTCTCTAATTGTGAATGTGGTCCTAGAGTGCCTACAGATTTCACGGTACATGATTAAAACAGGGAAAACACTCCATGTTGGAGCAATGCCGGAGTAGGGAGCACAGTGTGAGTTCCCCAGTCCAGAAAACTACATGTTGGGTGTTTCTACACTTGCACAGCCTCATTTCCTATGTCCCATCTACCCCTCTGAGTAGTCCTTTCATCTCTACTGGACCCCACCACAGGGTACCAGGGGCAGCCTTGAGCAGAGGATGGCAAGGGACATAAAGGCACTCAAGGAAGAGCCAAAGGAGGGATACAAACAGCTGTATGGCAGCTGTATGCTTTCTGCTTTCTGTGGGGAGATCTACAGAGGCCACAGGCAGCCAGGGACAGGGCAGAACGGTCAGTGCAGCACTGAGAAGGAAAAAGAAAGCAAGCAATGAGGATGAACACCTTGCCACGCTTGAGCCTATCTTTCTTTTTTGGTGCCCTCAGATGCTCCAGTGCTTCTTTCTCTTCTGCAGCACCAGGCTGACACAAGGAATCAAGCTCTGCTGCCTGCACTGCCAGCTGGGTAAGGAGCTGTCCTGCAACTAGCTAACCCTTAACTCTACCTGCTGTAAACAGAGAGGAGGCTCTGGTCCCCGAGCACCTGGTTGGTTCCCCTTTGTGCAAAGCCACTTTAGCTGTGTGCCCTGGCATCCACTTCTGGCATGGCAGCTGTGCAGCTGTCTGGCCCTGCAGAGCTGGTGGCAGGACTCCCACACACCTTCTGCTCTGCTGCCAGCTCTTTTCAATTCCTCCTCACACACCCTCCAGAAAACAGGGCAAAACCACCAAAACACACATGCTTTCTCCCATTGCCCTGTAGCTCTCCAAAGCTATGTGGGCAAAGTACTGTGAAGATCAGACCTGCTCATCACAGGACAGGGAATCCGAGCCAGGTCATGGTAACCAAGAGTGCAGACAATCCTGGAAGCAGCCAAATTCCCTCCATCCACCTTGGCCCAAGTTTTTAGTCATCCTACCTTGTACCTCACTCTCAACTGCTCATTCAGCTGTGTTATTTTTTGACACCCTTAAGACATGCTATTTTCTAAAAAAAAAAGTTAAAAAGTAAGCTGAGGTGTCTCAGGAAGAGATGAATTAGGGAAATCTTTGCAGGAATTTTGCCTTCTGGGGACAGTTTCAGCTCACGCCTCTATC
The DNA here is from genome assembly GCA_013400955.1 of Drymodes brunneopygia. Taxonomy (NCBI): domain Eukaryota; kingdom Metazoa; phylum Chordata; class Aves; order Passeriformes; family Petroicidae; genus Drymodes; species Drymodes brunneopygia. The sequence continues at coordinate 214,530 of VZTZ01006206.1, forward strand.
AGGATTCAGTCACAGCCCCCAAAAACAGTAGGACATGGGGGCTCCAGCTGTGATCCTGTAGTCCAAATTAAAGAAGGAAGACATGGGACAACCTAAGTCAACTACAGCAAAGCTTGTGCTCTAGCATTACTCTTCTTTTGGTGAGTTTTCCAGAGCGCCAACAAAACTAGTTTTCTGAGGTAATGTAGCTGGATTGGGAACCAGCATCTGGCCTGAGGTCCTGACTCCAAAACCCACCCTATTTAAAGATCCTGAATCATGCATTAGACCCTGATTGCCATCATAGGGCTGATGTGGCACACAATGCAACAAGGAGCAGAGGTTGCAAAACAACTTGCGGGAAAAAAAGAGCCAGAGCTAAAATTGCAGGGGGAACATTGGGAAGAGGAAGATCATGAAGGTCTAGATTGCCCCTGCCTAGATTTTCCCTGCCTGGTTTTAATTTTTCAAGAGTAAAATTAGGAATAAATATTTTGAATCATTATGATGGCTCCAATTCTACAGCAGAATACCAAATTATTGGGTATTTCTCCTCCCTTTTCATTTTTCCAATGAAGCTCAGCAGGACAGAGACCCACAGGGCCAAATTTAGTCCCACAACTGTAGTTTCACTGACCACAGCAGGGCTACTGCACAAAGCACTGTCTGAGGTGCTCTAGTGGTGTTTCATAGTGACTTTGGTAAAAGTGCAGGAAGCAAACAAAAATGTACCAGTCCCTGCTCCAGGAACACGTGGTGATGCTTTGACTAAGTTTCTAGATAAGATGAGTACAGAGTTTTGTCTTCAAGACAGTTTAAAAGCAGGTTTTAGAGAAACCTGCATACAGAAGGTTACACTGAAGCTGACATAAATATGGCTTATGTTAATTTAGCTTGCTTTGATGGGAGGAAGGCACAAAGCTGGTAAGAAATACATAAATAGACATGACTTAAACTGAGATTTCACTTGCATGGTTTTATACTGCTTTAGCTGAAACTTCAGTTTTGTGTAGGGTCAGACAAAGCTTCATAACTTCTTTTCCCAGCAGCTCAAATGCTTCCCTCTGGCCCCTTGTGCTAAAGCAACAAAGTGGGGTGCTCAGTCATTGCTGGCAAAGGTAGACACTAGTTTTAAACCCACTTTCCTTTAAACCTGTTTAAGCTGTGCCACCTGACCTTTGCACAGCTATATCAGAGGTGTGAGCACACATCTCATCCCACCAGGGCATGCAAAACCTGCCCTAGGGTTGGCCAAGACCAATCTCTCACAAATAATGCTCCATCCATTCTCTTCTGATTGAATGTGGAAGCCCCCAAGAGCTGCAGCAGCTAAAACCTCACCTGGAGACTTTGGAGAATTGCAGAAGCTGTTTTGGTGGTGTTTTCTTCAGGAAACTCTACTTTTGGCTTTATTTTTGGCTGGGTCTTTGTAGCAGAATGTCGTCCCGCTTTTTGCAGGGTTTCATGATTGTAACTTTGTAGCACAGGTTCTCATGCTTGTTCTGTAAACACGGTCCTTGTTTTTCTTAACCAGCCAGGATTGTTTTGCACTTGTGGAATTGTTTTTCATTCCTTTCCCTGGGGTGGAGAAAGATGATTGACCATGCCTTTGTCCTGTAAACTTTCGGAGGTGTTAACCCCTTTCACCAATCCTTGATTGTCTTTAGTAACATATAAAAATAAGAGAATAAAGAAGGGCTGGCCCTTTTGGTCGGTCCTGCCTGGAGATTCCACTGCTGCTCTGAGACCCGCGTGTTTCTTCTGTTGCCAGCTGTGCAACAGCAGAAGATTTAAACTTGCTGCCATGTTAAGGAGTTTTTCAAGTTTGCTCACTCTCTGCCTCAGCTATACTGGGATTGAGAAGTCTGGTTTTAGTAGGAGAGGTCTCTACTTCCCTAGGGTCAAAGCTTTCCTCAGCCCTGAAGTGGAAATAAACTCAGAACTTTAACAAACATATTTTCTTCAAAGTGTTCCTTTGCCATTTGATGTGAAGAGATATTAAATAAATCGATCTACACTCATGAAAACCACTTCCACAGTTAGTCATATTTCATTTGCCAGGTATCAGAAGATCTCCACACTAAGCTGTAGAGCCCTTCAAGAAAACCAGAACAGTCAAATCTGTCGTGTGCAGTGACACAGGCAGTGTTTCCCCATCTTTTTTACCTGTATTTAAATTTCTGAACTCTCTTTATATCTGATAAGGATACACGAAGTCAGGGAGCAAATTTTGTCACTTTTCCATCATTAAAAAAAAGACAGACATTGCTCTTGCAGCATAAAAGAGCAAAATTATACCCTGTTGCTCAGACACTTCCAGGGACAGACTCATAAAATTCTTGATGAAGGGTTGAAACAAAAATACCTGAATTTCAAGTAGTGTTTTTTCTGTGTTACAAATTAAGATATGCCACTAGAGGTAACCAGAGGTTCACATAAAGTATTTCTTCAGTTTGTCTAATCTCTCCTCCACTTGAACTCCAGTTGACTGTAGCAGCGTTATTTACTTGTTATCTTGGAAGTATCACTGAAGCCAAGGGACTGTCCTTACGTGGTAGAAAAAAGCTTAATGATTGCAATTCTGACATAATCCTTTTGTCTCTTTCTGCTCTTTCTGCCTGCTTCTATCACCTGCCTTCTGGAGCTGTTTAAGACCATTTTAAAGAATAATTTAAGAATATGTTTAATAATTTTAAAGAAAGTCTTAATAATAATTTTATTTTTTATTGCAAGAATAATTTAAGAGTATTTTAAGGATTTTAGTGCTAATCAGCAATGTGGATACCTGCTCTAAGAAGGGGTCCCTGCTCTGAAGAGGTGCCAGTCCAGCCTGGGCAGGCAGAGGTGATGGGGCAGTGCCCAGCCTGAGTCAGCAGCATCTGCCACTGCCCAGCCACAGCTGTGCCCTGTCAGCCCTGGGCATGTCTGAGTCATTTCCAGAAGTCTTTGGGAAGTGGGGAGCATTTAGCAAACAGCTTCAGCTGGAAAAGAAAAATAATAAATATTTAAAAAAAATAAAAAGGAAAATGTTGTGAGAAGTTGACATCAAAAACTTCATCTTCTAAATGCAAGACTTGCCCTTCTTCATGTTCTGCTCTTGTGGTTTTTCTTGAAAATGTTACTTGCACTTTGAGAAACAAGAAAACCACTGGGTAATTAGAATGCCCTGCTGCCTCCCCCCATGAAACATCTGGTCCCAAAACACCAGATGGGTGTTTTTTATTATTTTTTCACTAAGAACAAACCTCAAATATTTTCATTTCCAGTGTATCTGAAAATACACTATTGCTGCCAAGGTTTTAGTCTGGCTTCACAAACTGAACTATAAATTACCATGCATATGCATGCAGTGCTTAGAGCCACTCGTGCTTTCCAGAAGAGACTTGGCCACCTGGGGAAAACCACAGGTCCCAGAAACATCCCAGCCAGGTGGTTTGAAGGCAGAGGGACGGAGAAGGTGAGGCAGGAGTAAGACAGCCAGCTACAGGCTGCTGTGATGGAGTTCCAGACTGGATAGGAGATGAACTCCTGCAGAGGCTCATCAAGAGTGACTGAGGGGAATAGGGGAGTGGGGAGGGAGACTAAAGAAAGATCTTGTCCTAACAGCACTGATGGACAGCACACCACCAGCACTCCAGTGCCCTGCAAACAGCACAAGGGATCTGGAATCACCTGCAGCCACATGCAAGACCTCATCAAATCTGGCTTCCCAGCAGCTCTGCTTACCATCAGCTGATATAGGTGTGGATGTATGTGCCTGCTGAAGAGCAGATGTCCATCCAGTCCTCCCTCTGGAGGAGAGCAGTGTCTGTCAGGTCCCTCACCAGGGATCTCTCTGGCCGCCAGGGGAGGGCAGGGTTACCCTGTTAAAGCGTGCCACCTATAGCTAACCACGACTGCTGCACGCAGCCCACGCCCAGCTCCCCTCTGCAGCCACTACAGGCACAGTGCCCCAGGAACTCGTGCCAACTCTGCCTGTCCTAATGCAAAAAACAGACAAAGCTCTACAGCTTTACTTAAAGATCTCAACATCCCAATAATATCTACTAACATGCAGTCGAACTTAAAACAGACACACACCCTTAACCTGGATAGAGAAGCACGGTGCTGCTGCTGCTGAAGGGCATGAGCAGGGTGGGCTGCTGCTGAGCAGGATGGCTACCAAAGCTAACATCTCAATAATCATTCTGGATCTTAGGATGCCTCCCACCACGTGCATGTGCTCTAGGGAATTGTGTTATACCTGAAGTCACAGAATCATAGAATGGTTTGAGGTGAAAAGACCACGCAGTTCCAACCCCTGTGCCATGGACAGACACCTCCTACTAAACCAAGTTGCTTGCAGCCTCATCCAGCCTGGCCTTAAACACTGACAGGGATGGAGCATCCATAGCTTCTCTGGACAACCTGTTTCAGTGCCTCAATATCATCATAGTGAAGAATTTCTTCCTAATATCTAAGTCAGCCAGATTTTACCTGCAGCAACAGGTTGTATGTTTTGCTAGAACAAGAGACATTGGTGAGAAAAGCGACAATGTGGATGGAGCTGAGATGTTTGGTATCTCAATCACAGAAGAAAATAGGAAAGGGAAGGACTCACTGAGACTCCTCTACCAGCAGACAAGCTCTCCAAGCACTTTGGTTTTCCTTTCTGTGTCAGATCCTAGTGTCATGTCTGGTCTTTAGAAACCTCCTTCTGCAAACCTCACTTTACTCACATCAACCACAGAGTGCTACTAAAAATTTCATACACCATGGGTGGCAGCAGCTTGTGTAGGGCTCAGCAGAAGCTGGCCTTTTTGGTGCTGTGGGAAATTCCAAAGTAAGGGAGAACTGCATTTTGTTTCAGGAAAAGAAAAGGTAGTTTGTGACCAAAAGGAAGGAAACACAGACATTACTCTGAAATAATGCAGGTTTCAAATCTGGTTGAGATGGGAACGCACACTTAGAGCTGGGGTCTACACTTCAGTGAGCTCTGGCATCCAGAGCTGAACAGGGAGCTTGGTGGTGCAAGGTCCTGACCCCGGCGAGGGCAGAGTTACACAAGAACTGACACGAAACTCAGGAGAAGTTCACAAAGTCTGCTTGCTGCATTTCACACAGCCATGACTGCACAGGGCCTTGGCTACACCTTCCAAGACAGACAGGCTGCTGCAGAGCCCCAGAACCAAGTGCTTTGACATTGCCCACATCCTTTGTGCTCGGCTGCCTCTTGCCCAGTGAAGGAGCAGCCTCAGCAAGCACACCAGGTGGTATTCCAAATGCTTGCTTGATCCCACTGCACTGCACAGCCCCAGAAGTGCCTGCTGGAAGATCAGGGCTGAAGGTTTGCTCTTTGCATCTCAGTCAGCTCAGCTGCTGGAGAAGAGGTACTGACATGTACAGAAGTAGCTCTGGACACTTGTGGTGGTGGCTGAAATACATAGCAAAATTCAAGAGTTTTGTCTCTGAGTCTTAAAGCCTCTGCAGGGGAACTTGAAAGCCTTGTGCTCCCTGGGGCTGAGACACCATGGGGCTGCTCCTTTCTGGGAGCACATTGCAGTTTTGAAGAAAGAAATGTATTTGTTAATTTTATGTCCTGAGTGCATTCTTCATGTCATCCATGATTAACTGAATAGCCTAAATTTCCTTATCATCCACAACTGTATTTAAAGTCTGTTTTAAGAAAGAAATAATTTGAAAAAGGAAAGGGTCCAAGAAGACCATTTTTCTAGATTATTTCACCTTTATGCAAGCCTGGAAACTCATGCTAACAGCTCCTAACTGCATTTGTGCCTTCAGCTTCTTGCCTTTTGATTTTCCACCCTTTAATATGTGGGAAGAAGCTGGCCACAATTCCCAGTTCACAAACTTGATTTTTCTTGGAAGACACAAGAGTGGTTGTTTAATGTGGTTTGAGCATAACACCAGTAAAGAAGAAGAATATGCCTCTGCCAGGTGAATTGAACAGGACAGGTGGCCTGAGTGACTGGAGTATCTTGGGATAAGTGTGGTGGAATCTAGGAGCTAGGAAACCGTTTTGGGAAGAACATGCCAGCCCTGGTTGCATAAATTATTGTTTGCCCTCGCTGCACTTACCACAAGATCTTGCCAAAGGACAGATGGCCAGAGATGTTGCGAAATTACTCAGGAATATTAAGATTTTGTCTCGGTCCACCAGTGCTTCACACACAGAGGGCCTGATGTTACCCCCTGCTGGGGAGTGTGGGCTACAGCTGACTTTCTGCTAAAGAACCCCTTATCTGATGGCCACCTGCTTGCTCATACTCTGGTGCTGAAATATGTGTGTACAAGCGACATGGCGTGGCAGATGGAAATGTGCAGATGTCTTCTGCAAAGTGATAAAGCACTTTGAGATGCCTCTTGAAACAACTGTGAATCTTCAATATAAACAAATGAGCAAAATGCTGGAGAAAAAGATGTGGGAGTATGAGACCAAGCCAGGTCTAGCAGGATCTTAAGAATTTCTGGGCTCAGGCTGAATGTTTCAGCCAGCAGCATTTCAGTTCAAACCTTTGAAAGGAACAGCTGTGCTCACAGGGGTAGCCAAAGGAAAGGATTTCTTCTCTGAAAAGCCTATTGAGAGGAAAGCATGCACTGACTGACTGCCAGGAGATGGATTTCACCTGGTGGCACAGACCAAATGCAGTCCAGAGCTGTCTGAACTGCAGCCACTGCAGCACCAGCTTGAGAAGTCCTTGCTGCTGCAGTTGTTCTGGGGGAATTGGGGGAAAATACTTGAAGAGATGCACCATGGCTGGGCTGTACCTCTAGCCTGTGAGCAGGCATGGCACACCAGGAGGAAGTGCTGGCGTTTGGGGAAGTAGTGACTAAAAGAGTACAGGAATGTTTTCGGTTGTGGTCAGTTGTTTCTGGTGCAAGCTATTAATTGCCTCATTGTTAACATAAACAGTGCTCTGAATGTACTGTGTTTTGGGGTTATTTTATCAAATGTGATTTGTTTTGCTTTGACTCATCAGAAAAAGAGAGTTGGGAAACTGGCTGTGCTCTGGAAATGTCCTTGCACAAGGAAATTTCTCCAATTCTGTCTTCTGTAGAAAACTTAATTTTAATTATGAAAACTTTGCTTTCCTCAGTCAGTTCTCTTCCCCCAAAGTCTGACTGAGCCACCGCCTCACTGAGCTACTTTCCGACCACCATTAGAAATGCCATCAGGTTATCAACTCAGTAAAGCCTCAGGCCATTCTCCCTTGCAATCTTTTGCTTCTCCTTTGCAATTTTTTTTTAAAGCTGTTATGGTTCTGACCACCCTGCATCCTACACCTCTTTTCTCTGACTCCAAATTTAATCCAAAGGACAGCCCCAGCCTTTGGTTCTTGCCAGAAGCAGAAGGCCACAAGGAGGAAAGAGAACACATATACACTATATGCAATCTGTATATAATCTTCTCCAAAACTCAAAGGAAATGAGTGGTCAGTGGTGAGCAGAGTGGTTTCTTTTGTCTTCCTTTATTGTTTCATTTCATTTTCTAGCATCATCCTCTTCACAGGTTGCACTGCAGAGTGGCAATTTCGGGAGCCAAGTAATTCAGAAGGGTGGCTGTAGTTGCCCTGGAAGCTACCTCTGAGACCCAAGGGGAAGATGACATAGAAGAAGAGAAAGAACATTGGTGGAGGGCTTCCAAGGCTGGTAAGTCCTCCCTGGGAACTGATGTGACCGTGGTTTAACCCAGGACAAACCAGAGTAGCCACTGCTGATGTCCATCATCTCCTCCCTCCCCCCAGGCTCCCTTGTACTATTCGATGTAATCCCCTATGCCCCCTCTCTCCCCACTCCCATAGGGCCAGGTAACCCTGACCCGCCTCTGTCCCACCCCAGACCCTCTGGTGATTGGCTGTAATGGATCCCTCTCAAGGTTGTGTCCGAGGGACCTCTGCCCTCTTTGATCCCTGCGTCCCCTCTGTGTGGAGCATCCTGCAATAAAGCCATGCAGAACACAGGCATATCAAGGGGCCCTCCTGTTATTCTACTTCAGCTGCTAGCTAACCGGGCTCTCGCTTCCTGCACGACATCAGCAGGCGGCAGATCCTCTGGCCAGGTGTCTATGAGATGCAGATGGAGTGCCCTGGGACAAGGACACTCCTGGAGCAGTAGCCAGCTAGAACCTGTCTGATTTAACTCCGGGCTGGATAAAAGGAACCAGCTAGCTACAGGTGGCAGCAGAGGGGGCAGCAGAACAGCAGCGAGGTGTCCTGTGCCTCCATGGCAGTGGCAGCACTTCAGGTCTGCCGTGTCAAGGGGTCTGTGCCAAAGATTGCCTCATCCAAGCCTCTGTCAGAACACAGAGCAGCTGCCAGTCTGAGAAAAAGCAGGGACAACAGAGCAGCCAACAAATTTGTCCTGGTGATAGGCAAATGGCCCACTGTGACTTGCCTCATGTGGAGTCGCATTACCCCTCTGGGCACAGGAGGCTGCTCGTAAATCAAGTTTTAGTCTTCATGAGAACTGCAGCATGCCCATTCAAGGGGGCAGGTAGCAATTCACTCTAGCAGAAGAGGGACCATCATACAGCCAGTGGAGAGGGGGATACATAGGTGCTTCATTCACTGACTTGGCTGCATCCCTTTGTTCTTCAGTCTTGCTTTTACATCCACAAGAAAAGGTTCATTGCTGCCTCAGCTGAGTTCCACACTGAGAGGAGCGTGCAAGGGCTTCCAGCCTGGCCAGGACAGTCCATTAGAAGTGATGGAAGCACACAGGGTGCTACCCAGCTGGGTCTAGGTGCCAAGGAGCCATCCAGGATCAGGGCAGGGAGTAGCTGATGCCAGTGACTACAAGCAAATAAGGCAGACTCAAACCCTCTGATGTTCTGCAAAGCATAACGGATGTGATGAAGGGAAAATAAAACAAAACTGGTTAGAAAGTGCTGAGAAGACAGCGGTGGCATACATAGTTCTGTGATGGTTGATGAAAAACTCAACATGAGCCAACAGTGTGCACACATAGCCCAGAAAGCCAGACAGGTTCTAGACTGCATCAAAAGGAGCGTGGCCAGCAGGTCAAGAAAGGTGATTCTGTCTCTCTGCTCTTGTGAGGCCCCACCTGGAGTGCTGAGTATAGCTCTGGTGTCCCTGACAAAAGAAGGAGATAGAAGGGTTGGAGCAAGTCCAGGTGAGGCTACAAAATGGGTAAGGGGACTGGAGCACCTGCCCTGTGAAGACAGGCTGAGAAAGTTGGAGAAGAGAAAATTTTGTGGAGACCTCATGGCAACCTTCCAGTATCTGAAGGGGGCCTACAGGCAAGCCAGAGAGGGACTCTTCATCAGGAACTGCAGTGCTAAGACAAGGAGTAATGGGGACAAATTGAAAGGGGGGAAATTTAGGTTAGATATTAGGAAGAATTTTTTTACTCTGAGAGGGGTGAGACACTGGCACAGGTTGCCCAGGGAGATTGTAGATTCCCCAACCCTGACAGTGCTCAAAGCTAAGTTGGATGGGGCATTGAGCAACCTGGTCCAGTGGGAGGTGTCCCTGCCCATGGCAGGAGGGATGGGACTAGATGGTCTTTAAGGTCCCTTCCAACCCCTTAACATTCTATGATTTTATGTTCTTTGCTTCCTTACACTACGCCCAGCCTTTTACTTTGTGCAAATACGGCTCAGTGTATCGCTGCCCGGGAGTTCCTGTCCCTCTGCGCTAGGTACGGGGGCCTCCTCAGCGGGGTCCTCCTGAGCCTCCCTGATGACCTCGAAATCCCCTAACCTCCGGGTGGGGAGATGAGAGAGCTCTGGAGCCCAGGCTCTCAGGGTGGAAGGAGGGCTTAGAAGGTGGGCGTAGGTTGTTCTCACCCTGACCACGAGCAGATTGGCAAGAACAGGAGCGACTCAGGGGAGAGACAGTCAAAGAGTTTATTCCTCTTGTAGGGTCTCGTCCCGAGAGCCTCGAATTGAACTGAACATTACCTTATGTACTAAACTATTAACCAATCAACAACAGCCAACTGGGAGGAGTTAGGGAGGGGTTAGGGGTATACAACCAAAAGGGAAGGAGAAGGGGAGGGTATAGGGGAAAACAACCAATCCCTAACCAAGTAGTGTGGAAACTTCCAGAACCTGGGGCTTGAGTGACAGGTCAGTTATCCAATAATACCTTCTCGGAGTGTGGTCTCCTTAGCTCAAACCACTGTCTCCTCGACAGTGCGGGGAAGTCCTCCACCTGGTGGACTGGACCACCAGGAGGTGTTTCTTTCATGAGCTTTGTGGGACCTTTCGCCTAAGGAGACCATCCCCACAAGTGGGTAGGATTTTCTCTTTCTCTTTTTTCTCCCTTTGGCTAAAGCCTTGCAAGTCTCTGGGACTTCAGCATCAGAATGGCTTCATGAGTGGGAATGGTCTGATACGAGTGAGTCCATTTCATAGTCAGTAAAAGCAGATTTGACTGCACTGGCAAGGGAAAGGACAGACTCTGTGACAAAGCCGGGCTCCTTGGAGCGACATTGTTCATCCGTCTCTCTGGAAAACACACCTCCCTCTGCCTGCACTCACAGATGCTAAGGCTGCCCCCCATCACCTCTCCCCAGGCCACATCCCAGGGCTGTATTCAGGAGCCTTGGGAACAGGGCAGTACCCCCTTGTGCATACTGGTCACATCAGTGGCTGTCAGCACAATTTCCATCTGTTTCAGCATCATTCCTGCAGCAATGGGCCCAGCAGGAACACTGGAAATCCCACCCAAGACGTGGTACACAAATTCTTGAGACATATGGCTTATAATCCTCTTGTGGGGGGGAAAGGGGTGCATATGGTTTAAATACATCAGTAGAATGGAATTATATGGAAAAATACAACCCTATTCTTCATGTTGTCTCTGAGCCATAAAAATGAGTTCATGAACTTTATGTGGAGGCTTGAATTTTGCTAAGCTTTAGAGAAAGACATGAGGTTATTTCTCCCCATACTGTGATATGCTCCTTTGTCTTAATCGTCTTTGGTTTTTGCCTGTAAGAACCTGTGAGGGAATAGAGCCCGCTTCTTTACACAATTTTACTTAACAGACTTCTTATTTGGCTCTAAGATTGCTATTTAAATATAGTGTAGTGGCTGGTGAGATCTCTTCAGGACAGCCCCATCTTCCAGTATATCATCAGGAGGATATGTGTTCATCTGCGCACAGACATGGGGAGGGGTCAACATTTTGTTGGCAGCAGAAACCTGCAGATATGTTCTGCTTTAGCAAGAAAAATATAAAGTGGTTTTGCTTAGTTTCGACTGCCAAGAAACCCAGCTACCAAGAAACAAAGTGATGCTCTTTTTTCACAGCCAAATAATGGAGCATTTACATTCTCTATGGAGCAAATGGGAAAGTGGTATGCCATGTCACTGCTGTCTGCAAAAGAGAAATGGGCTGGTGTTTGGAGCCTGGCAGGAGTGCTGCTGTTAAGAAAAATCAGAATTACATGTCAGACAGAGAGATGGATGCAAGCTCTTTGCTTGCAAAAAATGCATTTAAACTCTCACTTGTCTACACTGTAGAAACAAACTGGCAATTTCTCCACTCATAAAATCCCATAAAACTCCTGTTTTCTGTTTTCTCACAGCTAATTATTGCCACAAGAACTACTCCTTATCATCCTGCAGAATTGCTTACTCATCCCATCCCTGCGTGAACTACCAGGAGAACCATGGCCAAACCCTGTCTGGCTGCAAGCAGGGAGCAAGGCTCTCCTTTGCACCACACCAAATTAAAGGGCTGGATTTCTCCTTGCCCTGGGGGAGCATGGAGAATACCCAGAGCTGCAATCCTGCTGGCACAAAGCCTGTTGTGGGAAAACACAGGCAAGATACCACCCACTTCCACTTCCACACAAGCCTCTTTGGCCAAGGTTGCTCCTGCCTGTGCTCTGTCGGACAACTGCTGCCCAGCTGCTGCCCAGCTGTTGGCACCATGTCCTTTCTGACCAGCCTTAGCACAATAAAACTGCAGATTTGCTAATGGTAGACTGAACACCCTCACCCAGGTCAGTGGGCCCAACAGAGAACCCTGGGGGACACCGCTAGTGACTGGACATGGCACCATTCACCATGACTCTCAGGGCCCAGCCATCCAGCCGGTCCTTAATCCAGCAAAGGGTGTACCTGTCCAAGCCATGGGCTGCCAACTTAGTATGTAAATTTGAACTCAAATGTGTGTTTCAGGATGGGTTCCAGGCTCTTCATTTGAGATGTTTCTGCTTCCCAGGCTTCCCAGGATTATCACAAGGCTGATGGCCAGGACTGAGGGGCAGAGCTCAGGGGCCATCAAGATTCTGGGCTGTGAGTGTTGTACTTGCCTTGTGAAACCAATGGGGCACAAGTGGATGCATAGGTCTCAGAAAATGATCCCAACCCAACAGAAGGCTTTGCTTTAAAAGATATTCCTTGATGAGCTGAGCTTCTTGAGGCTTTGCAAAACTGAATTGGACAAGGGAATTCCTACTGACTCTTCACTTTACCTTGACTTTTTGCTTTATCCATGTCCTGGAAGAGTTTGTTACTATGTGCAAATCTCCTCTGAGGCAGACAAAAAATTCATCCACCAGCACAGACCACACTGTCCAGAGTACATTTGTGCTGTGGATCAAGTCTATGGGCCAGTCACAACTTCCAGGACTTTCCTGTCCATCTCCTACAGGTGACTCCAAGGCTATGCTCCAGGACAGATACCAGTCATAGTTAGGGAAGAAGAAACGTTATGTGTTTTAACTTCCTTAATTTAAATGGCAGCTCCATAAACCTGTTCGCAAAACTAAAGCCCCTTTCTGCCAGAAAACGTCACATTTGGGATTTTTTCTTCCTATCTCAATCTGGAACAAGAGGTTGGCTAAGGAAGCAGCTACCAGATAAATTTAGTTTAGGGGAACAGAAATTTGTGTGTCAACGTTTGTTGCCTGTGTAAACCAGCCTGCAAAAATATCTAATGTGGAGAACAATCTGTGAAGCCCAGAGGCATTTTGAATGACATGAATAAAAAATGCCATAAGAGCATGCCTTATTGTAGGGGTCTTCTCTCTACTGTACTCCCCTTGTCTTTTCCAATTCAGATGAGACAGCCTCAGTGTCTTAGGTTACAATAGTATGTATTCTATCTCCATCTTCATGGGCTGTTGGGGCCAGGTGGGGCAGTGTTCCTAGCCATCCTTAATGGCCCCAGAGCAGGACTTCTAATGGGCCAGCTGGTGGAGCGGGGCCAAGTAAAGTGCCTGGGAACCTTTTCTGTTGATGGGCCATTAGCAGGAAGGATTTCACGAGTCCTCTCTGTTAATGGGCCATTAAGCTCCACTGATGGATTGCACCATTCCCATTGTGAGATGCCCCGCCCAGGGGGGGAACCATGCATCCCCATCTGAATATAATCTAGAACCTGAAACATGAAGGCAGCTTTTCCACGGGACCTTCA
>VZTZ01006209.1:41872-57483 GCA_013400955.1 Drymodes brunneopygia
ATCTAGACCCTAATGAACCCCCCACCACCAGACAAATCCACCTTTCCCCAATCCCTCTCCCAAACCACCTCAAACTCAACCCTGGGACCACCCATAGAGCAACCACGACCCTTGGGATGAGCGTTACCCCCAGAATGGGTGGGAGCCAAGCCTTGGGGACCCCCAGCCCAAGGAGGGTCCCCGAATCCCCATTCCCAGAGCAGCCCCGAGTGCCTCCAGCACGTGCCAGGCGCTCCAGGAACGTCTCCCCCACACTGCGCCTCCCCTCGCGTGTCTTTTGCCATCTGCTGCTGTCATTAAAAAATTAAATTTCCATCTGCTTTCACACTCCCGCCTCTCCCGCCAGCTCCGGGTGCCGCCGCTCCGCGGGAAGCATCGCCCCCGGCTCCCTCCCGGGATGCGGCCGATCCGATCCGATCCGATCCGGCGGGATGCAGGTGACGCCGCCGAGTTCATTTTCCCGCTGCTGTTTGCTGAAATGGATTCTTCAATCCCGGGTGGAGAGCTGAGGGCCTCACTTTTGGCCACCCACGGGCACGAGGGCGGCTCCAGGAGGGTGGTGCTGGGGTGTTTTGGGGGGCACAACCCACCCCTCCTTGTGCTGACACAGCCAGGCTGGGGATGCGGAGGTTTTATTCATGGTGGGGAGGGGGATTCCTGTTAGGAAAAGGGACAAACCCCAGTCCCTGGCGTCCAAACCCACCCGCGTGGGTGCCCCGTGTGTCCTGGAGGTTGTGTCTCCATCCTGGCCGGGTCCTGGCGGGCCGGGTGTCCCCCGTGTCCCCGCTCAGCACTGGCTGCAGGGTGAGGGGCCGTCCCCTCGCCGGCCCTCGCGGGACAGGGTGGTGCCCGTGGGCGTGGGCGGTGTGACGATGATGGAGGGCACGTGCAGGTGTTTCTGTCCCGAGGACGCCGTCGGGGTCCCGTCGCTGCCGCTCCCGCTGCTCACACACGTCTTCAAGCCTGGGGGATAAAAAGAGGGGATAAAAGCAGATCAGGCACTGAGGCTGCAGCATCCCCCATGTCCCCACCCTGTTCTGGGTCAACCCTTTACTGGAGAATCCTCATATCTCTTCCCTTGGATCCACCTTGGATTTTGGGGGGGTTTCATAGGTGGGTCCCCCCCTTCCCCCTGACCACCTGCCCAGCCCACCCCCTGTGAGGGGAGCAGATCTCTTTAATCTGCTTTTTTAATCAGGAGAAAAGCCCTGTGCGGCACAGGCGGCATCCAGGGAGGTTTCAGCTCTTCCCAAGCAGGAAAATGCCTGGAGGGGACAGACACTGATATTTTTAATCTCTTTTTAATTAAGGATAAAACCCTGCCTTATGTAAGGGAGCTGGAAAAGGGGGAGGGTCTTTTCTTTTTATTCCAGACTTCAATCTCATCAGATGGGTCTCGAGGCATGGGGGAATATTTTGGGGTCCTGTCCTGGGTTTGTGGCAAGATTGGGATTCCCTGGCTGTCTGCTTCTCCTCTTCAGTAACCCTGTGTTGGACTGGGGGGGTTGTGAGAGCCCCCAAACCTCCCTGACCACTCCCTCCCAACATCCCTGATGGGGAGAGGGGGCAGAGCTCATTTTTGGGTGATGCATCCAACTCTGTGCCCATCACAACCAGTACCCCACGGAATTTGGGTTTGGGAAAAGCCAGGGAAGAGGCAGCCCCACATCTTAGAGAGGGATCGTCATTAAGTCCCATCCCTAACGACCCCCAGGATGATTACCAGGAGTCAGTGGGATGCAGAGCTAATGGGAGATGCCATATCCAGCCCTCGCCCTGTGAGGCCAGGAGCACTAAAAGCTCCCACTCTGCCCCTGTGCAGACATCCCTGACGCCAATCCCAGCCTAAATCCATTAAGAAAATGAAAGTTGGGGAAGAAGCTCCTGCTTGGAGGATCCCTGGGGAGAGTGGAGCAGGGAGGGATGTTTGGGGTCAGCCTGGAGGCCGGGATCCAGGACCCTGGCTCTGGGCTGACCCCTGCATCCCATCCATGTGTCCCTGAGCAGCCCTTTCCTGCCTCCAAGGAAACCCAGCTGATTTCTTGAAGGGTGTCATTAACCCAGAGCAAAGGATGTAGGACAAGCTCAGGATCGGGAAAATAGGGCTGGGAAAATCCTCTCCGGGGTGATCCAGGTGCAACAGGTCACCCGTGGGACATCAGGAATTCCACCTCAATCCCAAACTCCACCAATCCCGCCCACACCTAAATCTCCTGCAGTTACAACCAACCCTCAGAAGCCTTCAGAGAACAGGAACACCCCAAACTCCCCATCCCAAACTCACCTTTCAGGCAGGATAACTTGAGCCCCATGTTTTCATCCTCTCAGCGGGATGCAGCTCTCCAGCTCCGCCTCCGGCCCTCGCCGCTGGCGCTGGGGAAGAGAGGCGAGGGTTGAGGGAAGCGATCCTGGCAGGGAGGAAGGAGCAGGAGCTAAAAGCTCACATCTCTCCGTGCGTGGCTGTGTCGACAGGACACCACAGGAAACGCGGCCGCTCGCTCGCAAAACCACCAGTGATGTCACGGCACCTCTGTGACTCAATTTCGCCCGATGAGGCTCGGCAAGAACTTTTTGGGAGGGTGGAGAAGGAGCCCGCTGCTGGGTGAGGGGGCTCATCCCAGCTTCTCCGCTCCTGGGGTCTGGGGTGAAAATATTTCGGGGTGAGGAGGTTGTGAGCAGGAGGAATTGGGTTGGTTTGAGGTTGGTTCTTGCAGAGAAAACCTCGAATCCACACACGGGAAACACAGGGATGCTCCCAGGGCTGCCTCCCTCAGGCTGAGCCGGAGCAGCTGCCGGGATGCACTGATGGAATTTACATCATCCTGCTCCTCTCGGGCATCCCTGATGTCCTGAGAGCATTTGGATGGATGATTGGCACTGTGGGACATCATTTTTTTTAAGATGCTGAAAAATTTTCCCCGAAAAAAGGTCCCTTTATTGGGAAATCTTCACCACTCCTCCCACAGCTGCTGGGAAAAGCTTATTGGGATGAGGGTCAGTGACTCATTTTGGCTCTTCCAAACTCTGGGCTACGCAGAGAGCCAAGGAAAGCCTCTGCTCCCCCTGCCTGACCTCTGCCTTTCCAAGAAGCCCTGAGGTGGGTCGGCAGCAGCCAGCAAGGGGAAGTGAAAATTTGCTACCTCTGCTTTTAATTCTGCATTTCTATCAGTTCCCAGGCTCAGCCTAAGCTGTGACTCCCCCCAGGGCTGGGGAGTGGAGCCCTCCCCAGGTCCTTACTTTGCAGCTCTCCCGGAGGCTGCCCGAACATCAAGAAATCTGTTTTGAGGCAAATCCTGTGGGTTTTGGCACCTGCTGGTGGCTCACACCGCTCAGGGACAGAGGAGGGACACGCTGGGGACACCCCGCTCCGTGCACAGGGGGTTTCCTCTGGGATCTGGTCCTCTGCGATCTGAACTCTTGCAGGACACAGCAGCCCCCTCCCCATGGCTGAGGGCTGTGCATCCAGCACCAGAATCTGGGCAGAGAATTCCCAGTGTTGCGAACATTCCAGCGGGATTCCCGGTGCTCGCTGCCGGGGCTCCAACTTCGCTCCCGCGTGCCAGCGCCAGGCCAAAGAAATGTTTGCATCCCGACGAGTTCACGCTCCAAAAAGCCCCAGACGCTCATCGCAGGCGTCACTGGAGCGGGGACCGAGCCGCCCGGGCAGGGGGGACACTCACAGGGTGCGCTAGGAAGGGGACAAAGGGACAAAGCCGGGGCTCCGAGGGGGTGGCACTTACCCGGTGCCCGGAGGGGCGATGCCCGCGGTCGCATCCCACCTCCCACCGCTCCCGGCTGCTCCTGGGTGCCGGGGGCTGGCAGGGGGGGTTTCCCTCAGGAGGAGGGAGGCAGGAGGTGGCAGCCGGCCGCCTTTGGGCTTTGGCGTTTGGGTTGGTTTGGAACCTGGTTAATCAGGTTAGCGGAGCGCCGGCTCCTCCCATCCAGCCCCCACTCCAGCCCCATCCATGCCCAGCAAAGCCCTTGGGTGATGAGGAAACGCTGCTTTACTCTCACCCCGCTGCACAAGCCAGTCCAGAGCCGACACCGAGAGAGGAAGGAGTGCCCTCGGCTGCAGGCAAAGCCCCCGGGCATCCAACATCCCCACAAGCGGCCACAGGGCTCCCAAGTGCCCGCAAAGGGCCAGTGAGGCTCCACACCCATCGCCATCCCTGAGCTCCTGATGTCAACAGACATCAACCTCTGGGAGTTCCTCCACCTTCGCCAGCTTCCAGAAAGGATCTGCTCCCCTTCCCAACCCCAAACCCAGCCTGGCAGCGGGAGCAGCACCGGGATCCTCACCATTCCCAGGACGAGCGCTCCGGGTCGGGTCCCACCCCGCTGGGAGGATGCCCAGGAGGAGGCTGTGCCTCCGGAGCAGCCGCCTTCGCCTGCATTAACAGCAGCCAGAGGCTTTTCCATGTTCCCCCTCCTCCGCAATTAAGAGGCGAGGCCCCGCGCCGGCTCCTTTCGAGCCGGAGCTGAAAGGCAGCGGTTCAAATGCGGGGCGCCGGCCTGCAGGGAACGCCGGCCGCACATTAAACACCCCCCGGCCGCGGCAGGGAGGGAGGGAGGGAGGGGAGGAAAGCTTGGAACTTCACCCAGGGATCGGAAAGAACTGATGCCAGCAGTTTGGGAGGTCTCCGGTGGGGTCAGAGCCCACCGAGCCCGGCTGGGATGGGCACAAAGGGCAGCAGGGAGAGGGCACGGGTGGTTTTGCTCCGCTTCTCTGCTGGTTTGGTCCTGCCATGTCTGATGAAAATCAGGAATCTGGGAAGAGCTGATTGCCTTGCCGATCTGACTCCTCCGATTTGTCAAATAACTGAGTTCTTGCCAAGCTCCAGGAGCGGGGAGGGTGGCACGGGGCAGGCACAGTCCTGGGCACAGACGTTTGCAACCCACAGCTCGTTTTTTTTCCCCGAGAAAACAGACAAATTAACTGGTTTATGTGAATTTTTTTCCCTGTTCAGCTGCAAAGTCCCAAGAGTTAGAGGACAAGGTCTGAGCTAGAGCCTGGCAAGGCTGATTTTTCAAGCTGCCATCCCAAACTCAGAGCAGGCAGCATCCCTTGGAGCCAGGGCTCGCTCCTTGGCAGCACAAATCCAGTCAGAGCAGCCCAAATCCCGCCTCCACCTTGAGCTATTTTACTGCCTGTCTCCAAAACTACCTGTTTGCTGCTGCTAGGTGAGAACAAACAGCCCCAAACCCACGAGGGCTGGAATTAGGCTGGCCTGGAGCAGCAGTTGTTGCTACAACAGTGACAGAAAGCCATTGTCTCGCTGCGGCAGGGGTGGGAAACGTAAACACCAGGCTGCTAAAATACCTGTGGTTAGTTCTGCGGGTGCAGCACAGCTCCAGCTGCTCTGCTGACACCTGATAGGCACAAACACAGCGTCAAACACCCCTTCCTGTCCTCCCCGGGGCTGGGGAGCAAAACAAAAAGTGCTGTGAAGGTTTATAAAGTGGGGGTTGTCCACCTTGGGGTGACTGGGAAGGGTCTGGAGCCCCTCTGAGGTGAGGAGGGTTAGGGAGAGCTGAGTGCCAGGAGCAGGAGCAGCCCAGGGGGCTCAACACCCCCTCTCCAGGCTCACTGTGAGACCCCCACAGCCCCTCCAGGAGTTCCTGATTCCTGGAATCAGGAATCAGGAACTCACAGGGCTGTGAGCTGTGACCTGCTGAGCATCAGGGCGGGTGGCCAAAGCCCACCAAGAGCCAGCCGGCCAGGGGAGGAAGAGGATGGGCTCAGGGGGTGGGAAGATTGTCCCTCCAGAGCTGGCCAGCACTTGGCTGTCCCAAGAGGTGGTCCCTGACTGGTTTCCAGTCCTGGCTATGTCCCTTTTTTAGCTAGGCTGCTCCTCTCCTGGTGCTTCCCAACCCTTCTGCTCCATCCTGCCCCGGGGCAGAGGAGGATGGAGGGGCTGAAGCCCTGGTGGGGGTGAGGATGGAGGGGCTGAAGCCCTGGTGGGGGGGAGGATGGAGGGCAACCTCCCAAATTGCCTTCGGGGGAAGGGCAGGGAGAGTTGGCGCTTCCCAGGCGCCAGAGGAACCGCAGGGACAAGGGACGTGTTGTGCAAACACTGGCCACAAGAAAAGCTTTGGCTGGAGAGCCCGGAGCGGCTCTGCTGGCTCCCTTCAGGGAGCTGCTCCTGCAAACACCAGCTGGGCTCCTTTCAGCACGGAGGGGGAGGAAGCAGCTTTCTGGGTCACCGAGTGCCAGGGTCTGCTAACGCAGGTGACACGTCACCCTGGCTCCGTGCTAACGGAGCTACGAGGCCACCTGTCCCCTCCTGCCCCCGTCCCTTCTGGCCCGAGCAGGGGAAAAGCTCTGGAGCTGCCCTAGAAAGGGGCTTGGATGGAGCTGGATGGTGCTGGGAGCGGAGCAGAAACTCCCTCCCGGATATCCAGAGTCACCCAGGGCTGGCGAGCGGTACCCGGAGGGGATGCCAGGCGTGGGGAGGGAGGAGGATGTCACGAGGAGGCTGCTGAGGGTGCAGGCTCCGGGGAAACTGGAGCAGCTCCAGCATTCCCCAAGCTCGGGCTCTTGGCACAGTGAGCGACCGGCAGGAACCGCGTGGGCTGGGAGCACCCCCGGAGAAAATCCTCAGGGATGAGGCGGGAGCAAAGCGGGGAGCGAGCACGTACCTGAGGCACTCTCAGAGCTCCTGCATCCAGAATAGACCCCCTCTCTCCCTTCCTCCCTCCCTCCCTCCCTCCCTCCAGGCATGGATTCAGCCGGGAGGCCACGGCCGGGAATTGGCTCAGGGACCTGGCCACGGCTGCCGCGCTTCCCGGCTCGCTGAGCTCCAGGTTAATCCGGGCCCAGCTTTCCCTTTTATCCCCTTCTACAACCTCGACAGAGTTTTTCAATTAGGTCCATCTTTTAAGCTCCAGGGCGCATTTCTAGGAAGGGCTGCGTCGTTTCCCTGGGCCTCGGTGGGCTGGCTCTGCAGAGCGGGCCATGCCTGGCACGGATCCCGCCCGCATCCCGCTAAAGTGCTGCAGGCAGAGCGCTGCCTGGAAGCGCTCCCGGAGTGACCCCTCACCCCCTGCCCACCTACCGGGTGTTTTTAAGAGCAGAGCTCCCTGCTTCCCTCATCCCAGCTCCGGCAGGCTGGAAGTGCCACACGCAGGAGCGCTGTCCCCCCTGCCAGCCCCCCGGCTCCGTCCTCTCCGCGGGGAAGCGAAAGGAAGGGATGCAGCTGGGGTGTACTTTCGGAGGAGAAGGCTGGGTGAAAATGTGGTCTAAAAGCGACAGTGGGAAAAGAAAAAAAAAAATGGAAATCGATAAAGTCCTCAGCGGATCCTTGGGCACACGGACGGAAAGCGCTGCCGGCTGCGGGAGGGCTGGGTCGGGGCGCGGGGGGAAGCAAGGACGGGGTTGCGGTGCAGGAGTGGGGATGTGTCGAGGTGTTTAACTCCAGCCGGGAATAGCAGAGCCTGGGCAGGATGGGAGGGGAGCAGCCCGGTAGGGACCCAGCTCGGCTCCAGGAGCTGAATTCCAACCCAAACGAGAAGCAGAGCTCCCGTTTTCCCCTCGAGGCCATTTTCCAGGCTGCACTCAGCCGCAAGCCCACCCCGCTAAGAGCCTCCTCCATTAGCATCAGCCCGGCTCTCCCTGGCACTGCCCTCCTCCCCCGGCATCTCCAGACATCACGGAGTGCAGCGATTAGGCCGGGAGCCAGCGAGCAGAGAGACCCAGGAATGCTTCCTGCATCTGTCACTGTCACCTCTCCTCGCATAAGGAGCTCTTGGGGGCAGGGGGCCGCCTCTCACGGCTGGGGTGGGCTCTGCACATCTGTCTGCTCCCGGATCCAGCTGTGCCAGGTGAACTCTGAACTGCTCGCCTGCTCCCGCATCCACATCAGCTCCCAGAGCTGGGGCTGATGACAGAAGCTGTTACACGAGCTGTTCCATCTCTGCTCACTTTCCTCGGGGAGGGAACATCCCAGGAGCAGATGGGAAGAGGGAAAATGCCAGCAGCAGGCTGCTTCGCTTGCTGGATGGGGAAAAACTTCCCCAAATGCTCATTTGAACACTGAGAGTGATGAGCTCAGGGAGAACGTGGGACCTGGGGTTCACTGGGAACAGGGACACTGTGGCTCCGGTCACCCGTCTGCTTGTGGGGATGTCACTGTTTTGAAAAATCGGGTTGAGAGTGGGGAAAAGAGAATTGCACAGGCTGGGAGAGCTGGGGGTGCTCACATGGTGAAGGCTCTGGGGAGAGCTCAGAGCCCTTTCCAGGGCCTAAAGGGGCTCCAGGAGAGCTGGGGAGGGACTGGGGACAAGGGATGGAGGGACAGGACACAGGGAATGGCTTCCCACTGCCAGGGAGTGGATTTAGATGGGATATTGGGCAAGAATTCCTCCCTGTGAGGGTGGGCAGGCCCTGGCACAGGGTGCCCAGAGCAGTTCTGGCTGTCCCTGGATCCCTGGAAGTGTCCAAGGCCAGGCTGGACAGGGCTTGGAGCAGCCTGGGATAGTGGAAGATGTCCCTGCCATGGAATGCAGGGTGGAATGGGATGAGCTTTAAGATCCCTTCCCACCCAAACCATTCAGGGATTGATTTCCAAGTGCTTCAGGTTATGTGGATGAGGTCAAAAGTTGGGCAGGCAAATGCCAAATTTCCAAATTCTGGTGAATAGGGAGAAAAAAAAAATTAATCCTGAATGTCACTAATTGCTAACAAACCAAAAAAGAGCAGGACACACATTCCCAGTGCTGCCTTCCTTCCCAGCTCTCACCGGGGCTCCAGCAAGAGACGCCTTCCCCAAGAATTCCTCCCCCTGACGTTTTAAAAGGAATTACCTTGAATTCCTGCGCTGAATCCAACGGATCAACCAGCCAGGACAGCAGCATCAGCAGGAAAGGGGAACAGAGCCTTCCCTGAGCCCTGCAGCTTCCTCATTCTTTCAGGAGAGCCACGGTGGCTGCCTGGATTTATGGAATTGCTGCTTTTGTCCAGCCTTCAATGCAAATACGGCAACGGAGATCAGATCTGCAGGTTTGTCCTCTTTGCTTAAAGCCAGCCTGGGCTTCTGCTGCAAAAGATCCTCGTTTGAAAGCAAAGGGAAGATTAAAAAAAAAGGGGAAGACAAAGCACTAAAAGCTGTCCCGAGTTAGTCACAGGGAATATTGCAGGTTAGACACCGAGGGGACAAATTCTGCCTTACAGGAGGAGCAGGATTAGCCTAAATTTGCATATTTATGATCAAAGCTTGATTAGGAGATGCTGTCACAAAGAACAAGAAATACATTTCCCACCCCACACCGAGGAGTCTCGCTAAGATAAGGATCTGCCTCTGGAACAACGCCTTGGATTTCCTGGGTGTTTGTACAAAGTCCTCTTTGTCCCCCGGACACCCCATAGGGAGTGAGAGCACCCCAAAAATGACCCCCCAAAAAAACCAAGGGGGAAAAATAAAAAATGCGAAAATTGGGGAAAAAAATCCTGAAAAACGGGGGAAAAATGCCAAAAAATGGTGAAAAAAATCCCTAAAACCCCACAAAAATTGGAGAAAAAATGGAGAAAAAAATCCTCCAAAATCGGGAAAAACATTGCAAAAAAATGGGAAAAAATACCAAAAATTGGGGGAAAAAACGGGGAAAAAATGCCAAAAAATGGTGAAAAAATCCCTAAAACCCCACAAAAATTGGAGAAAAAATGAAGAAAAATCGTCCAAAATGGGGGGAAACGTTGCCAAAAAATGGGGGAAAATAGCAAAAATTGGGGGAAAAAACGGGGAAAAAATGCCAAAAAATGGTGAAAAAATCCCTAAAACCCCACAAAAATTGGAGAAAAAATGAAGAAAAATCGTCCAAAATGGGGGGAAACGTTGCCAAAAAATGGGGGAAAATAGCAAAAATTGGGGGAAAATATGGGGAAAAATACAAAAAATTCAGGGGAAAACGGGCAAAAATACCAAAGAATGAGGGAAAAAATGGGGAAAACACAAAATGGGGAAAATCCCCAAAAACGGGGGAAAAAATTATCATAAAAGGCAGGGGGAAAAATCCTGAAAAAATCCCGAAAATTGGGTAGAAGTTGGGGGGAAAGCCGGGGGGAAATGGTGAAAAAAATGAGGGGAAAATATCCCCCAAAACAGGGCAAAAAATGACGAAAAATGGGGGAAAAGTACCAAAAAATGGGGGGAATGATCCTGAAATTTGGGCTCTTCTCCATCGACCCCCTGAGACCCCTCCTGGTGAGTGCTTTGCAATCTACACCCAGGATATCTTATCCTACAGATGTGGAGTGGAGCAGCCACTGGAGTGTGTTATCTCTGTTTCTGGGAGCTAAATACATGTTTTTAGTCAATAAGTGAAAACGTTTCCCTCTCCTGCCAGCCTGACTCAGCCTAGGGAAGGTTCTTGACTCGGTGCCAATCTCTTTTGTAATCACACCTCACCCGAGCTCAGCAGGGAGATAAAAACCAAAGTGTCCAAAGCTTCCTCTCCTCTCTCTGACCTCACCTCGGTGGAATCTCACCTGGAGGGAATTCCACAGCCTGGGGGCATCCAGGGTCTATCCCCTGGTGCAAATGGGATTTTAGCTTTATTCCATCCCTCTCCAAGACCAGGAGTAAAACTTGGGCTTATTGAATCAAAATCAAGAGGTTCTGACAGTTCCATTTTGAAATAAAACCAGGTTGGATAGGGTTTGGAGCAACCTGGTCTAGGGGAAGGTGTCCCTGCCCATGGAATGAGAAGATAAAATTTAAGGCCCTTCCAACCTAAACTTTCCTGTGATTTTAAGATTTGAGACAGGCAGACATTTTGTGGATATCTGGATCTTCCTTTTGGCATTTCTGGGCAGGAAGAGAAGGAAATCTGGAGGAATTGTTGCAGGTTGAGGCTGTGTTAAACTACAGTTGGGCAAACAACCATGAGGAGTGAGGCAATGAGGGCTTACAAAGAGCTCTTCTAGGCTGGTATAAAGCTGCATTGTCCAGGGAATTTCTCCTTGGAAATAAATATTAATGGGAAAGACAAGGCAAGCTGAGCTAGGCTGGATCCAAGCTCCTTGATTCCATGTACGTGGATCATGAGGAAAATGAGATCTGCTCATAAACCACCCCCCAAAATTCAGGAAATTAATAAAGTATTTCACTACTGTAGGCTCCAACTGCAGATTCAAACTCAGCAGTGTGCTTCCAATCCTTTTTATAAATCATTTACTTGGGGTTTAACACATTCAAGCAGTCACTGTGCTTGCCAAGCCCACGGAGAGCAGGAATCACCAGATTATTTGGGAATACTGCTTTAAAACTCTCTGCAGCTGGGTCATGCTAAAGCACTGCAAAACAGGTGACACATGAGCATGGAACATCCTCAGCAGTTTGCATTTTACTGTGCCAAGAGAGTTACAATTCCAACCCAGGCCAGAAGAAAACCATTCACCTCCCCATTTGATCTATTTGCCCTTAAAAATCTCTCATCTGAGGACAGGATTGATTATTTTTTTTTTTTTGGAAAGGTATTTCCAGAAATTGTTAAAAAGTAACCTCTCTAAAGATTAGAAAAGCCCAAGTCAAAACTTTGGAATAGGAACAGTGGGGAGCCAAGCAGAAGCAGTTCTGGTTTCCAAGGAATAGCAACATTCATTACAAGTGGGATGGTGTCCACGAGGACAGCTGGAAGTGACAGCTGGCAGCTCTTCCAGGGGATGTCACCACCAACACTCCGTGGCTTTACGGACACAGCCCCCAGGCCGCTCCTCTTTAATCAGTCAGCTTTCCACACAAGGTACTGAATATTAATTCTATTTACATTCAAAAATAGCATTTTTCTCTCTTCAGTACAGAGTGGGAACGCCCGTGGATGAGGCAGGAGGGTCCCTCCTAGCACAGGTGCAGCACGGCTTTGTTGATCTCGGGGTTTGTCCAGTCGTTGCGGATGTCATCCAGGTGATTATCGAAATCCACCAGTGTCTCGTAGGATTTGCTGTCCAGGAGGGACGCAGCGATGCGCTGGGCTTCGGTCCAATCTTCACAGAAGTCACTGGGGTGGAAAAAAAACCAGGAATCAATTGGAATCACCAGGAAAAACCTCTGGAAAATTCAGCCATCCTGCAGCGTGGACACGGCGGAGATACCACGGCCTGGCTGCAGGAACCAACTGTTCCCTCTTGCTACAAAAATCAGCTTTAAAATCCCTGCCAGCTCCACCCACAGGGTCACTCAGCCAGGAAGTTTTGCCCTCACACAGACAACCTGAAGTTCAATGGAGTTTTTCCTCAGACCCCATTAAATTCTGGGTTTACTCACACGTGTGGGTCCTTGCACCTCCACTTGTTCTCGTGCAGCTCGTACACGTGGATGGCAGGCTCCACACACTCCATGGTGAACTTGGTGTTGTCAACCTGGGGTGGGACACAGAAACAGCACCTCAGTCTCCTCCTCAGCAGCCCAAGGGATGAAATAAACCCCAAATCACTTTGTAAAAACAGGGTATTTTACGCCCATCCGCTGTTTTACCCTCAAACTGCCAAATTTAAGCTGCCTTAATCCTTTGTCCCAGCAGTGACAAGCCCTTGTGGCATTAAATATAAGAATTTAAGAATTAACGTATAATGGAACTTAAGAATTTAAGTTGTACAAGAAGGGCTGGAACCAGAAATTGCTGCCTGAACATGCAGAGAAGGCCTCCAGTTCCTCTGAGGTGGCAGAGAGCTCACCACAGTCTCTCTGTGGATTTATTTGCACTCCACTGCTTTTGCATCTCCTCCCCAGAGAGTTTTGGAGGGGAAGAGAAACTGAATTCTTCATGAAAGGAGCCAGAGGAGAGCATTTCCCTGCTCCTGCAGCAGGCTCAGACACACAGGGGGCGAGGGGAAGGAAGTTTTTACCATGATGAGCGCCGTGTCCGTGAAACCCTCGGCGATCCGGGACGCCACTTTCTCTGCAACCTGGTTTGGGCTGGAGCAGAAAGGGAAAAGGAACTGAGTGATGGGAGCCACGAGTTCCAGCTGAAAGCAGGTTGAAATGAGCTCAGAGAGATGTGAAAGTGACTCTGGGTGCTGGCAAACAGGAACAAGATAAGGAGCTGATGCCACAGCTGATAGGAGGCTCTGTAGCTCCCCCTCCCCGACCTGCAGCTCAGCTGGGTTTAGGAAATGCCTTTGGAATGACATGGAATCAACATTTTGTGGCCTCCTCTCTTCTTCCCCCAGACCAAAGGCTCTGCCCTGGCAGGCATTTAAAAAAGAAACTGAGTTTTCTCCCCAGCCTGTACTGAAAACTTGGCCAAAAGCAGATAACCTTTGAAAAGCTTTACCACGTTTCAGAGGTGACAATCTCAGTGTGGTGCCAATGACAATTTCTGTGTGGTGCCAGTTACCTTCAGAAATTAAACTGAGGTTTAAGAAAACATCAAGCCTGTGATATTCTTTCAAACCTCAAAGAGAACAAATTGTAACTTCTCCTTAAAAATGTGTCCAGCAGATTTATGAGGAAAGGACAAATAATGCCTTTATCCCTTTAAGTCACAAGTGCTCCTTAAAAAACATAACTGAATCTGTATAAAAATTAACAAATAACTGGAATCAGATCATCATGGAATGGTTTGGGTTGGGAGAGACCTTAAATATCTTCTCATTCTATCCCACCTTGGACACTTCCAGGGAAGGGGATTAATACTTTCAATAAGTTGTTCTTATACTCATTAATCTGGATTTGTCTAATAGAGGGGAAAACACAGAATACACAGATGTAAAATTAAAACTGATTCCACAGGAAGGTCCCTTATTGTTTGGTGAGTAATCTGAATCAGCCAGCAGGGAAAAAAAATGACTAATCCTGAGGAAAAGAAGTGCTAAATAAGAGCTATCACTGCCTGCCTGACATCATCTTCCACTTCTTCACCACGTAAGAAAAGGCTTTGAAAAAACTCAGCGATAATCAAGAATTTTAGAAAGAATCAGGTCACTCCTGACTTTCCATAAGATCCTGGGAGTCGCCAGACTTTACAAGATCCATACTGCACGAGCAGACACTCTGCAGATTTTGGCTTTTTCCCTGACAACTGCAATTCAAGAGGCTGGCACTCATTCAAAGAGTGGCCTTTTATAGCAGCCACGGCAGGAGAGGAGGGATTCTGCAAAGCCTGGACTTTCTGCACCTGACCAAAGGCCACATCCCGCAGCCCCACGGAGACAATGTGGAAGCAGCTGACAGTTGTCAGAGGGAATCACACACGCCTGATTTATGGGGATGATTGCTGCTGGCAGAGTCCAAGGTACGAGCTAAAAGAGCAAACAGAAGGAAATATTGGCCCAACACACCTGGCATCTTTCACGCGTTCGTTCGCCTGGTAATATCCAGCTATCACGTAGCTGTTCTCCTTGCACCAGGAATCAATCTGGAAAAGCAAAGGGAACAATAAATCCTAGGGAAAAAACAACCCTTCAGGATGAAGGAAATCTCATGGCTGTCCTGTGAATAAACCAGCGTTGCTCCAGCTCTGCCATGGGGTTCTTGAAATAAATCTGGATTTCTGTCTGGTTCTGGGCGTGCTCACGCACGGTTGGGTTGATTTGGGATGAGTTGATTTGGGATGGTATGATTTGGGATGGACTGACCTGGGATGGGCTGATTTGGGATGGGTTGATTTGGGATGGGTTTATTTGGGACAGGTTGATTTGGGATGAGTTGATGTGGGATGAATTGATTTAGGTGGGACGGGTTGATTTGGGATGGGTTGATTTGAGATTGGTTTATTTGGGACAGGTTGATTTGGGATGGGTTGATTTGGGATGGGTTGATGTGGGATGAGTTGATTTAGGACGAATTGATTTGGGATGAGTTGATTTGGGATGGTTTGATGTGGGATGGAGAAACCTAACAGAGCATTTGGAGAATGACGGGAAGCATTAAATGGAGCACAAGAGCAAGGAGTTGTTTCAGTTAAAGCCTGGCCTAAATCCGAGTGACAGAACAATTAAACTCAGCCTGGAGAGGGTTTGAGTCTGACCCACCCAAGGCTGGGACAATTTTCTGTCAGTGTTCACCTGATAAGGGACTTTGGAGAATGTTCCCCTTGTGGATGTGTGCCTGCCCTGGCCTTGCAGAAAGGTTTTATTTCTAAATAAGCATTTTTAGGGGAAAATGCAACTATTTTGGGGCCTTCATTAAGAAATAAAGCTGGAGGTGAAAGGTGAATGTGAGGCAGAAGTTTGTCCCATTTAGCAGCTTTTCAATTTAGATAAAATCCTTTTCCTTTGAGAGCCCTTCCTTATTTAACACCTGCATGTAAATGCTTAAACAGATGCAATTTTTTCATTTAATTTACAGAACTTTTGATTCACACAAGTACACAACTTGGCTCGTTTTGTTGGTTGCTGCTTTTTAATTAAATGAGTTTAAACACTGCTGTTCTTTCTGCTTTAAACTGGGGCTGAATTCCTCCTGCTGAGTGTGCCTTTGAAAATATCTATCTATATATATGTTATCTATCTATATACATGATATCTATCTATATATATGATATCTATAAATATATATGATGTTTTTCATCAGAATTGAGGCTATCAAGTCAGCAAAACACAAAGACAGAAGGGGAGAAAGCAGCTTGAATTTTCCTTTGCAGTCCCCAGAGAGCATGGCCTCAAAAAAAAAAAA
>VZTZ01006214.1:0-12059 GCA_013400955.1 Drymodes brunneopygia
GAGGGACATTTAAGCCACCCCATGCTCTTTGTTACTTTTGCAGTTATCCTAAAGGCTATCAGCCAGAAAAGCAGGAAAGCCCTGCCATCTGACCACACCTTTTGCTATCTCCCTCTGTCCGTCCAACAAGACCAATCACAGGCCTTGCTCTTAAAAGCAAGCAGGGAACTTATCTGCCCGGCTGAAGGAATTTCTGAATCATCCCATGAGAGCACAGGCTTCAAGTCAGCAGCTAAAAAATCCACTGGCTGTTGAGTCTGGGGTATGGCCTTCACACATGTGACATCAGCTGTGCTTGTCAGTCACAATAGCAGGAGAGAAGGCTCATACCTCACTCGTGGTGACTTTTTGCTCTATTAAAGTTAGCATTGTTGTTTGAGCAAGATGATAAAATGGTTAAAGGAGAAGATGCCTTTTAAAGCATAATAGACTAGTCCACATGGATTGAACATGTGTGTCAAACAAGTAATAGCCAGTGCACAGGATGGACAAGATGCTTGACATTAGCTGTAGATGTTTAAGATGAAATAACCAACCTGTTTTGCTGTATTTTAATAGCATGCTTTAACTCGAGTAACTACTGAGCCTTCTTGCTTCCCCTAGGTCCTACATCATTAATCAGCATACTGAGGAGAAGAAAAGTTACAAGGAATTACATCCTAAGGCAGCCCACAGGATCAAAATAACTTCACAGAGAAGGAGTCCTAGACAGAAAGATAAAGGGACTTGGAAGATCCAGGATGCAGTAGATGTGAAAGTCTGATGTATGAAAAGCCCCTGGTTGAGGCACTTTTCCCCCCGCTCCCACTGATTTCTTCATATGCACCCATCTGGGATCCTCTGGGTTTGATCAGTCCCAGCAACAGCAGCCACAGCAACGCCCTTGTGTGTGCCCTTACCCTTTCCCAGCCAGCTATGGCCACAAGCCTGACTCTGCATGCTCAGCTTGCACACCTTTAACCACATCAAACGGCCACTCCAGACATGCACACCTGTTTCCAACAGCCAGAACAAGTGCTGTGTGTTCTTTAGCCTGTTTCTTGGATAACCCCCTGCTAGTCAGGCTCCCTCCACAGACTCCTGGCAACACCACTGCCTGCCAGCAGTCTCCCAGCAACACTCCCTCCCACACAGATGGGCTCCCAGTCCCTCCTTGCAGGCTAGCCACAGGCTGTGGGCTCCTTGGAGCCAGCATCAGTTGATGAAACCCAGGGTTCAGCCCTGCGAAGCCACAGAGATGGCTCCTAATATGGAAGAGGAGCAGGAAGACTAGCAAGAGCTTATATCCAAGGTCAAGGTTCACATCATTTCCATTAAAAAGAAATGCTCTTAAGCTCTGGACAAGGATGGGAACAGCAAAAACACACGGGAAAGCTACTGCCCTGTTTTTTATTCCCTGTTTCCAGTTTCCTCATCCAACTGGCAGTGCCTGAGTAAGTTGTTTGCTGGAGACGGGCAACCCAAACCTTACATGTTGGAACGGTATTGGACAACCTGGTGCTAAAACGATGACTTGCATTTCTGCACACTGCACCAGCTCTAAGTTTTATTTCCTGCCTGACCTTTTCTTATCTACTTTTTTTTTGCCAAGCAAGGCATCCTAAGTTCCTTTTACACACTGCCAATGTGCCTTACAGAGTTTGTACTCTTTTTCTTCTTCAAGATGCCAAAGTTGTGGCATTCCCAGGAAGAAATCAAAGATATCTTAGCAAAGTCATGACCAATGGCGTCAACTGTGCAGCCACTGCCCACTGCAGAAAGAGCAGAGGCACATACCAGGAACCATGAACACTTGAGTTGGCACTATCAGTTCTTCCAGCTGTTGGCACTGAATTCATTCTGTACTTACCAGGGGAAAAAAATAATCTCTACAAGCCAAACACCAACTACAAGTAAAACTGAAAGCATTAACAGATTAAATCCACCCAAGCGCCGAAGGCTCTCACTATAAGGCTCTTTATTAGGAAGTTCAGTCTTAACAAGTGGCTTAAGGGATGGATAAAGCTTTTCCTGGGATAATCTGCCAGCATGTTGCCCAGTGCCAGTTCCAGGGCATGGAAAGAAGAAAGAAAATATATAAGACCATGAAAATCTTGGTTTGGCAAATGGATGACCAGTAGCTGAGAGCTTATCTCCTATCCTTGCTCCCTGAAGCTCCCTGCTGTCTTCAGAAAGTCAAAGAAAAGTAATTTTCTACTCTTTTAGCTTCCTGAAAACAAAACCACATCGGAATTACACCTAAAATGCATGTGCTTGCCCTAGTTCTTTGTACTGTCAACCCTCCAGAACTTGCCTCCATCACATCTATTTGAACCATTTGCCAATTAACACAAAGTAATTAACACTTTTGTAGAAGACTGTCTTAGGACAATGCCACCATGGTAAAACCACCATGATCATGATTTCAAGTACTACTGCTCTCCGCAGGCACCAATTTACAAGGGGAACATGCAAAAGGGGAAACCAAGTTATGGAAGGTCAGAAGCCACATTTTGTTTATAATTCTCTGAAGTCTACTGCTGGTTTGCTGCACGCTTGAGCAACAGCAATCTAATCAGTGGTTGCTTTTCCCCAAAGCACTGCACCGTTCTGGCTGGGCACCCTTGTGCACTTACTGCAAGAGATCCGTTCTGCGTGCTGGCCGTGTTTGTGCTCTGCTCTCCATGCGGCTGCGTGCTTCCGTAGAGGGTCAGATTGTGCTCGCTGGTCTGGCCTGCATAGTCCTGAGTGTGTGGCACCCCATACTCTGTGGGAATCCCATTCTGTGGAGGTGGCGGAAATGGGATTGTGGTGAATGGCTGCACCATTGCATCAGGAGTTGCTGCTGGCTCCTGGTTACCCTGAAGAAAGGAAAAAGGATAAAACAGCTTTGTACTACAGAATACAGATCAAAACCTCAGTCTGAGAAACAGCACACACATTCATGTGAATATCCCACCCACCATCACCATAGTATTCCACAGTCTTCTATTATCTCTCCTATCAAAAAGCGCATGCCTTGCTCCTCTGAGCCATGACACTGCTCTCTTAATCATTTCAGGGCAATTTTCTTGCTACTGGGTGGCATATAGCAAACAAGTTATGGGGTTTGCAGATTGCATACCCCTGTGATCTCACACAAAGCTTTACACACAGTAAGGTGTTATTTCAGAAGAGGGAAGAGGCACTCAGACATTGGAAATAGAGAAGGAAACACAGAAGAACAGGATTTCTCAACATCCCTAAAACTACCATAACTGGGTCCATCTCCTCCAGCCTGACCCTCATTGCTCACAAGCAAGACCACAAGCAAGCATATCGTGTGGTTCAGAGCACACCTCTCTGTTATGTTACAGTGATAAAAAGTACAGTTTTTAAAATCTATCTGTGCAGAAGCCCCCTCCTTTGCCCTGGCAGCACTGCGTACAGAGCACAAGTGCTCAGGTATCTGTTGCTGGAATATCGTGTTTGCTTCTTGCTGGCCATGCAGGAGACACCAAAGAGCTGTAGGGAAACAAGCTGAGATTGCAAGTCAGCAGCACAGTCACTCTTTCCCAATCCTGAGCATCTCTACAATCACACAAGGCATTAATTACCCACTCCTCCCTCAGCTTAGGGTATCCCACAGAGACCTCTTGCATAGCGGACTTTTTAGAAGCTTTTAGCGCCGTCTTAGATGTAGCTAACACCAACCAGATGACTCAGAAACAGAGAGTTGACCATGCAAAAGATATCCCCAGAAGACAATAAAAATGCTACCCCACCATGTCAGAGAACCACAAGAAGGAAACAAAAAAGCGTGCAGCCCTGCAGCCTCTGCAGGGATCTCACCAAGGGGGTAGCTGCATTCAGCCACCCGGGGTGAAGGAGAATAGCCTTGACATTGAAGCCCAACCCTGGGAAGCCCAGGCTGCTGCACCGCTCTTACTGCTTTCACCTCCATAGCAGAAAAAAAAAATCCACAAAAAGATTTACGATAGCAGGGCTGTTTGATTTATGTGCATATCAACAGACTAATCCTGATTTTAAATTTCGGCCGCTGTTCCAGCCCTGGGTCCTCCCCCACAAAGCGTGGAGGTGCTCAAGGCTATTCTGACACCAGCATGCTTAAATCAATGGAGTAAAAGCAAAACAGACCTTATCCCGTGGATAGGAAAGGCAGAGTGGGAATTACCAAGCAGCCTTTCAGCAGAGAGCATGCAGGGGCTGATGGACCTCCAAAGAAGCTGGACAAACCTTTCAGTCCCTTTATCAGCCTACCTGCAGCTTTCCCTTCTGGGCGGACAATGATAAACGCAGTGCACCTCCAGCCAGCACCGGGTCATTCAGACACTGGCTGAATCCCAAATTTGCTCTGACATTAGTCTATCTGGTCTGTCTCCCCTGGGGGCCACACGGCCACACGCTCCTGAAGCCGGGGAGAAGGAGAAGGAAGGGCATT
The DNA here is from genome assembly GCA_013400955.1 of Drymodes brunneopygia. NCBI lineage: Eukaryota > Metazoa > Chordata > Aves > Passeriformes > Petroicidae > Drymodes > Drymodes brunneopygia. The sequence goes on from VZTZ01006214.1 coordinate 4,421, forward strand.
CAATACTACTTAGCAGAGCCAAGCTGCAGCCTTGGCCTGTGCTGAAGAACGGACAGTTTCAAGTCCAGCCTTGCTGCCTGCAGAAACACAAACTCCGCAGCCTTATCTGAGACAGAAAAATTCAGGCGAGCACGCCAGCCGTGACCAGTGCTCAGCTCCTTGTACGCACTCCCCCAAGCAGTTGCAGCCCTGCGTTGTGTGCTCGCAGCACCGCGGAGGTTTTTTTCAAGCACCAAGCATTTTTTCTGAAAGCAGGACAGGATTTTTGTTTCCCCCTAAAAAAGGAGGGCAGCTCCACCAGCCCTCCAGTTCTGCTCATTCCTTTCTATTCTCAGCTACAAAGCAAGCCATTTCTGACTCAACCTAACCCATCATCAAGATCTGCAGAGCGAGTTCTAAAGCAGGAGGCAGGACAGGCAGAACAATGGGCATCCTACTGCAAACCAGGTATCAGCAATCCTACTGCTCACCTACTCAGACTGCTTATCCCCTGACACGACAGCTCCATTCAGTCCACATATGGCCTCCTTTCCAAGCTCTTCTGCTTACAGTATTTCGTTGCATTTGACAGTCTGTGTTCTTCTGTACAGCCTACATTGTATGTCCCTTTCCTACATTTCAAATAGGAGCTAAATAGGAAACTGACTTTTCTTTTCAAATGAAATTTTTTCCACAGGAAAAATGGAGGAGCAGTAACTATTTCCAGTCTTGTCAGAACAAGCTAGATTTCCAAGCCAGCAGCATCCCAGGTCAGAGGAAGAGAATGCTGATTAGCCCCAAACAAAACCTTTTCTGCCTTTGTCTCAACAGAGCAGGGCTGCTCCTCAAAGGACATAGTCCAGCATTCTGTTCAACCTCACTCTTAGACTGCTTAAAATGCCAACCCATGAACCTTATATAATCTTATTTTCAATGTTTTTACCCCTCAGTTAATACTGTTTCTTCCAGTTTAAATGCATTTCAACCTTTTAAATATTTTCTCTCCCTTCTTCAATTATCTACAAATGTTTGAAGGATGAAAAATGCTTACTCTCTCTTCTCTTGCTTGTGGCATTTTGATAATACATATTTATTTTGAGTTTAATCACACCTCTCAAGCCAAAATATCCTGGTAAATTTATTTATTACTTCTCTCTGACCTTCCTAAGATTTTTCAAAGAAGGATTTCTGGTGCAGAATAAAATGTTTTTAATACCATTGTCATTCCCCTACTCATGATTTTTGCATGTTAGTGTGATTTGATATCTTTTATTACAAATACATCCTTCATTTAATGTCTCAGGTTATCTGGAGATCTATCATTATTATATCTGTCCAGGTTTCATCATCCCATGGAGTATCTGTATCTCAAATTATTTTTCTCTTGATATGATTACGGATATATTTTTCGTCTGTTTTTTCTGTAATTTTTATTTCCTTTTGTTGGGGTTTGAAAGCAAATTAGTGAGACACTCCAAGTCAGAACTACAGTTTAATAGAAAAATTAAAATACATGCAATGGTACAAAAACACTGACAGAGTCAGAATACAACCTGACACCCTGTTGGTCAGGGTGTTGGTAGCAGTCCAGTGACAGATGTGACTCTGTTGAAGCAGTTCTCCTTTGAAGGTCCAGTGGTGGTGTAGAAGGGTCCGGTCTTCCTCTGGGAATCCAGTGGAAAAGCTGCCTTGTGGTGTTCCAGGTTCTAGATTATATTCAGATGGGGATGCATGGTTCCCCCCCNTGCCTACGCAGCTCAGTGCGAACCCAGCCCACATTTTGTTTAAAAAACAAATTAGCTAAAGCAGTGAAAAATCCCTAATGGGGACACATTTCTAAGAGCTTATGCAGCTTTAAGTTAAGTAATGAACTTTGCAGCTCCAAGCTAAGTGGAGGAACGATGAGTAACCGCATGTGATGGTACCTTGTGGAAGGGTGGGAGCTGGGGACGACGACTCAACAAGGAGCAACATGGTTCAGCAAATGTGACACAGGATGAATTCTTTCAGCAGACAGCAGGTGGTGATCCAAGATCACGGCATTGGAGCGCCAAGAGCAAACACCAGAAATGCACACAAAGGCCTCCTGCTTCCATAAAACTGTCAGTCTGTTCTGTGAAGGAGTCATTTTGTTTTGCTTATTAGAAAAACTGGTATAAGCAGAGGGATATGAAAGGAGCCTTACAGCAATGCAGCTCCAGATCTCTTCTGTATTGCTATGCCATAGTATGTGTAGATAGTAAAGCCTAACCAGCCAAATAAAAATTATTCTCCTGGTAAAGCTAAACTAGTACAATTTCTGTATAGATGTGGCAAACTGCCACAAGGTAACTGGTCTGTGCTATCCATAACCCTGCTGTGAGACATAACAGAAAGGTGCAGGGAAATGGTACAGCATATAAACCCCAAACAATCTCTTAAAAATGCCTTTGAACTTTGCTAACCCCCAAATCACTGGGATAGATACAAGTATAAGCCTATTAGTGGAATGGGGTTTCTAATACGTATGTCTTCACTGAACTAATTTTACAACTCCTTGAAGCAAATGACTTACAGCTAACGGAGACAATTAACCTGTTTGTGAAGACCAGAACATTCCAGGCTACGACCGTTTGCTCTCTGCACCAACCTAATCCCTTCTGTAAGCAGCAAAAATCTTTGGAGATGGGATCTGAAGAGCCTGGCATGAACCTGGAATCACTGCCCACCCTCAGCTCCCTGTATGAAAGGGGAATACAGGGGCCGTGTTGTCCCTCATAGACCCCAGGTCACAGCCTCTTGTCAGGGATGCAAATATCACACATTCAAGGCACTGCTCCCTGGCTGTAAACATGAGAGAAAGACCTTACCATACAAGGCCGCTGCTTAGGAGTATGAGAATAAATAATTAATTAATTAATAATGGGCTGTTTCTTGCCCCCCTCCCCTTCTCACAGATCAACAAAAAGGCTGCTGTAGCAGGGTCTCTTTCCCAGCCCTTTCCAACACAGTCTGCCTTCCCAGTTCTCAGCTGCAGCTTCCGAGGGGCTCTGGCTGGAGCTACCAACGTCCCACCTCCAGCTGTGCACTCCTGCCCTCTCTCCCCTGCCGGCCTGCCCACCACTGAGCCTTTTCAGCACATATCCCAGGAAAAAAAAATTACTCACTTTTTATTGCCAGGTTAGTTTTGTTCCCAGTTAAGAGTGCTGAAACAGCTTGGCAAGGAGCTGGAGGAGAACCAGAGCCAGAAAGGACAGGGGGTGGAGAAGATGGGGAGGGAAGGGCCATGGGCACAGCACTTGGATGAGCTCAGGCTGCCAGGGAGCTGCAGTCTCCAGAATGCATTAACCCTCTCCACAGGCAAGCGCAGAATTTGCCCACTGATAATAAATGTATCAACAAGCAATTTCTTCTGAAACGGGAACAGATACAAAGCAGTGTGAATGATGCTCCCCACAAGCACCAGCGAACTCCAGCACTATCCCTTCCAGAAAAAAAATACAGGCTGGGGCATTCATTACACCAAAGATAAATTCCACCCTATTCTCGTAGCTCTCACAGCACATGGAAACTATACGTGGGTTTTTTAAATGTGCTTTTGCTCTTTAGGGCCATGAAGATACACAAACACAAGACAAAGTGATGTACAGAATGATGAAATGATGGCTTTCTGACTCTCCAGATACCCCAAAACAGCGACTTGGCCATATCAACCCTTCAGGTGCCCACAAACATGATACAAGGTCTCCCAAAATGCAGCAATAACACTTTCTCCACAGTGGCCATTTCATTACAGAGTAGCTCCCAAATGGGAAGAGTGGGTAAAACGCCTACAGAAAAGAAATCTGGTGCTGAAAAGGATGTATGTAAAGGATATAACTATCTCATATTCTTCATCTTTGTACAAACCCGTTCCTGGATTCAGAGGGGTATGTGACCCTAACCTGACACCCACTCGCCACACTACAAAGGCATTCCTGTGACTCCAGAGAGCAAGACTGACATGCCTGTGTGTCTGGGGCCCAGACTGATAAAATCAACACTATTTCTTGGTGTCAGTTGATCATAAAAGCACCTTGAAGAGGATCACAGTAATAAGAGGTTTTGTATTTCATCTGCACATCTGGAGTTTGATCTTCATTTGATCTATGACACACTGTGGTAATAGAAAAGGATGCTGGGTTTTGACTCTACTGCCACAGGCACAAGAGCAATTCCTCCTGATTCCTCCCAAAGACAAACTCTAAATCTGGGTAGTTCTGGAAACATCTGCTGGAGTTTTATGGTAGTTTCATTAAAACAAAGTAAAGTTAAGTTCACGTGTACACTTTTTAAAATTTAGATCGGATGTAATCAGGAAATGCCTTTTGCACTGGGTTAAGTTAAGCCTCAATAAGCTAATCTTGCACCAGTAAAAAACAAGAAATCTAAAAAGAGATGCCTGCACTCACACTTGCACCTAGCTAACCATTTAAAGGCATGTCTCCTTCAACTTCCTGGTGCAAGCTTGCACTAGATTATTTAATCTTGCCCTTCCTAGATATGTAAAGCAAGGGAAGAACAAGTTATCTTCCAATACACACTCTATCATTCCAGGCCACCAAAAAGCGTTCTGTAAAATAAAGCAGCTGGCTTGCCTTTTTTTTTTAAATGCATTTAAGAACTTTATGGAAAAGAAGTTCAAGACCCCCTTTTGTAGGAAAGGATGAAAGAAAGTTACAGTCTTATCTTACTGTTATACACAGGAAGCACTCACTCATCCCCATGCTATCATCACTTCCAGTAACGTCCAACTTTTGCTCTACCCCTGTGCACAAACACAGGCTCTCAGTGCTGAATGCAGGCACACTTGGTAAGATGCCCTCGGGCAACCTGCAAAGAGACTTCCTGTTGGATACAGGCAAAGCTTTAGAGTGACGCAACATTAATAAGGCCCAGGGCCGCATCTACTTACCAGTCTGAAACATACCTTTCAGATTTTAAAAAGCACTGATTTCTGCTCCTGAAATCTACATTATTCCCCATTCAAAAAAAAAAAAAAAAAAAAAGAGTTAAATGTTACTGGCACAAAGGCATCCCAACAAACGCTTTCAATCCATTCATGCTCTCTGGGGTCGATTAGAGAGAATTGTGCTTCCAGAGACATCAGGGTCCCAACATCTGTTTGCATTCCATTTTAGGAATTAAACTACCTCTGAGAATTACTGGGGAGAAGGGGGTAAGGGTAGAGAACAAAGGAAAAAGTCACCAGGAAGAATATATCCTCAGCAACAAAGCCAACAACTAAGAGAAAAGCTCAGGCTCAATTTTTTAGTCCAGATTGGTGCTTTAGCACCTACCCTGGTTGTGTTCTTCCCAGCTCTGCAATATTCCAAGCGACTATTTCCACTTAACATTCGCACTCAAACATTCTTGGGGAAAAAAAAGATTTCTCTAAGACGACTAGCTTTCAACAAATCAGCATGAAAATAAAGTCTCAAAATACTACGAATCAAGTCCTCTGTTAATACAGCGGGCACCCAGAGCAGCAGAAGCATGTCCCACAGAAGGGAGATTTCTCCCCTGTCAGGCAAAGACAGTTAAGTTCCTTCTCTGGGACCAGAACTGAAATGAGTCACAGCTAAGGAAGAGTGTGCTGCAGATGTGTCACGTATGTTTAACCCAAGCTAGCTGCCATCAGCTATTCAGCAGATTAGCACACCAATCACACTCTCCATTGCATGACTGCAGATCCTCTCTGAGGGAAGCAGCAGAAACCAGAGGCCAGTGGTGGGGAAGGAATGGTAAGCTTTTCAGGAGAGGTCCATGGCTGCAGCAGGGTATCTGGGCACTATGTGACACTTTAGACGGCACAGACAACCTGCCTATGCTGGTGTTCTGCCTTACTCCTGACAGCTAACCAGTGGTTTGTGGTGCTGCGTAGAAAAAGAAGGGCTACACAACATGGAAACATAACAGGGAGGAAAATACCACCTGGTCCCATGGTATCTCTTGACCAGGCTGGCAAGGTAGTGTCACAGTGACTGTTACCTCAGCTACTTCTGCAGATTGCTCACTTCAGAAAACAGCTTTGTTTCAAGGGAGAGGGTAACTTTCCAGACGACGTATTTCAGAAAAACAGTATCTGCTTCTCCAACCCAAATCAAGGACCTAGCTGGACAGATAAGCAATTTTTCATCACATCTCTGCTCTGTGAATGGACTATTGCTCTGCATCTGCAAGTACATCACCAAATCTTAGTGAACATGGCGAGTTATTCCTGCAACCTCAAGAATTCAAACAGCTTTCCTGAATGTTTAAATCCTCATGAAGCTCACTCAGCCCCTTAGAAAGATTTGTATCTGCTTTAGTCACAAGGATTTCTCAAATCCCTTGCTATGTGACACAGCTATCTGCAATAGACTCCTCCAGATCTCTCTAGATTTCCAGTGCTCTTCTAGGAAGAATTTTGAAGATCACTTTTGGTATCAGGCTTTCCTGTCCTTCTCTCCCCTGCTGTGAAGGCAATGAGATGAAGGAAGTAGTGAGCTGTGCAGAGGGGCTGCTCTGAGCTGACTTGGCTCCTGGAGGAAGGACAAACCCTAAAGTCCTGTCAGGCAGCTTCACTGATACTGCACTTACACAGGCCCCTGCAATTCCCCAGATTTCAGAGGACAGCAGGGAAGTCTTCCCACCTGCCTGCACTAACTCCAGCACCACACAGGAAAAAAGCAGCCCTGCTTCTGCTGCCAGAGCAGGGAAAGAAGGGAGAAAGCGCCGGGAAGGGGAGAACACATCTGGAATCAATTGGAGACTGCTGAATGCCTTGGAAAGAACTGCAGAGCTGGCAGAAACCATAGCGAGGAGCCACGTGTTCAGACGTGACTCTGAAGCAAAGGTGGAGAACGAGACGCTTGCAGCATATTTAAACACAAAACCAGAGCTCCTCTGGAGGCTCTGGGGATTTTTTTCATGCAAGCAGCTCAACGTCTAAGCCCTGTCATATTTTCACTGCCACTGACCTATCATGGGTACACTCAGAATTCAGTACGGAAGACAGGAGATGAGATGAGGCAAACAGGACCCATCTGTGACTCAAGCACCAGGACTCAGTCACGCAGCAACAACATTATATCAAGCTGCTCTCAGGGTGCAGGGTGGAGGAAGTCTGTGACTGACTTGGCACACGTTTCAGAACAGAAATTTGACAGTTTAAAAACAGAGATTTCTTCCCACAGTTACTTTCCATTCCAGCACTCTCCTATCTCCTGCTACTCATTTGTTCCACAAGTAGTTTTTCATTTTCAAAGAAGCCTCCACTGTGTGTCCTGGAAAGCAGAGGTTCTGGAAAGGAACAGAGAGTCATGGAGAAGCAACTCACCAGTGCAACAGCCTGGTACAGAGAGTGACTACAGCTTTCAGATATACTACCAACAAGTAGGGTGTGGGAAGCATTGCTACTTGGGTACATGGCCTTGGCCGGATGAAAAATAAGATATAAGCTTCAATATGCCAATTTAAAAAAACAGAATTAAAAAATTCAAAAGGGAACATGAAAGAACTACAGAAATGACCACAAGACTGGAAAAAGCCACATGGCTGCACACTGTAAAACCTTGAAAAGCCCAATTTATTTTGCTTATCATTAAAAAAATNAGTGGCAACTGATTATTTTATTAAAGTATATTAATTGTGAGGAAAA
>VZTZ01006221.1:0-13775 GCA_013400955.1 Drymodes brunneopygia
ACTGGGCCATACTGGGATGAACTAGGGTGAGCTGGCATGTACTGGGCCATACTGGGAGGGGTTTGGGGTGAGCTGGGATGTACTGGGAGGGCTTTGGGAGGTACTGGGCCATACTGGGATGTACTGGGGGGGGGTCCCTGAGCGCCCCTCCCCCCCGGGTCGTTCGTGTTCCGGCCGCAGCAGCCAGAGCTGCGGGAACAGGGCGGGCCCAGACCGGGGGCATCGATTTGTTCGTCACCCAGGAGCGCGTCCTGTTCCTGGATACGCAGGTAATGAAGGCTAATTAGCGCTAATTAACACTAATTGCCCTTGACCTGCCCAAAATCGGCCGGGATTTGTCATTAATTGCCAGTAATTAGGGCTAATAATCATGGAATTAGTGATTATTAGTCTCTAATTGCCCACAATTAGGCCTAATAGCCACCTAAATAGCAATTATTAGTCTCTAGTTGCCAATTATTAGGGCTAATAGCCACCTAAATAGCGATTATTAGTGTCTAATTGCCCATTATTAGCACTAATTAGTGCTAATTACCCCTCGGCTGCCCCCAATCGGTCGGGATTTGTCATTAATTGCCTGTAATTAGGGCTAATAGCCACCTAAATAGCGATTCTTAGTTTCTAATTGCCTCTAAGTAGTGTTAGTAACCACGGAAATAACGACTTTCAGACCAGAAGTCCTTTAATTGTGCATAATGAACTTTAATTGTTCTGTACATAGCATTAGTTACCCCAAAAGGACCTTAATTGTGTTTAATTAACTTGGCTGAGCCCATAAATATCATGGATTTAATTACACTTAATTGTCCATTTGTCACTAATTAACTCTAATCACCCCAATTGCTGCTAATTACCCCCAATTGCCGCTAATCGCTCTGTAATTATCCCCCGATTAACCCTTATTAGCCCTATTAATTGCCCCCGTCTTGATTGAATTAACCCAGAATTGCTCCTAATGAATTCACATAATTACCCCATAATTAACTGTAATTACCTCGCAATTAAACCTGGTTGCCGTTAATTGACCCAAATGATGCTTTAATTGGTGTTAATTAAGATTCGGCACTAATTGCCCCAAATTACCGTAATAACACTAAAAGCGCACATTTACCGTAATTACACTAAAAGTGCATACCACCGTAATCACAGCGAATGACGTGCATACTACCGTAATTACTAAACCTAGCACGCGCTACCGTAATTACACTAAAATTATACACTCTACCGTAATAACCCTAAAACTGTGTACTCTACCATAATTACCCGAGTTTTGTGCACCGTCATAATTACCCAAATTACCGTCATTACCCAATCTGCCGCAATTACCCGGATTGCTGCAATTACCGTAGTTACCGAAGTTCCCTTAATTATCACATTTACCCGAATTACCGTAATTATGCTAATTACCGCATTACCCAATTTACCTTAATTACCGTCATTACCGTAATTACCCATTATACCGTTATTTTTCCTAATTACCCCATTTACCATATTTACCCCAATTATCATAATAACCCAGTTACCACAATTACCTCCAATTACCATGATTAACCAATTACCATGTTTACCCCACCTGCTGCAATTACCTTAAGTACTCCATTGCCATAATTACAATTAGTATATTTACCCCAATTACCATAATTACCTCCAATTACCCCATTACCCCCATCATTACCCCATTTACTGTAACTAGCCCAATTACCTTAATTAATGTACTGTAATCACCCCAATTACCATAATTACCCTATTTACCCAATTACCGTATTTGCCCCACTCACCGCAATTACCCTAATTACCCTAATTACCCGAAATTACCATAATTACCCCATTTACCGCAGTCACCCCAATTACCATAACTAATTTACCATAATCACCCCAATCTCCACAATCACCCCAATCACCATAATTACCTCAATTACCATAATTACCCATTCACCGTATTTACCCCTTACCGTAATTACCCCATTTACCGTATTTACCCCAATTATCATAATTACCCCAAATTACCCCAATTGCCATATTTACCCCCAATTACCATAGTTACCCCATTTGCCGTATTTACTGCAATTGCCATAATTACCTCAATTACTCCATTACCGTGATTACCCCAGTTACCATAATTACCACATTTACCGTAATTACCGCAGTTATCATAATTACTGCATTAACTGTAATTACCCCAATTACCATAATTCATGCATTTGCTGTATTTACCCCAATTACCATAATTACCCCCTTTTCCGTATTTAGGGCACTGCACGGCTGCCAAGACAGCTCAGAACAAAACATCTGACTGGACGCCTCTAAAGAGAGATGCGATTCTGATGCACGCCCGAACTCCCAAGTCAAAGGTTTGATGGTATCGATGCCGGGCCGAGGAACGTGGAGATGCTAAGTATGATGCCAGGCGTCTCCACTGAGCCCCTTTAAGGGCTGAGGCAAAGATGTGACATGTGATGCCCAACAGACACAGAATGCATGAAAGACAATTGACACGACATGCACCAGGACTGCTCTGCCCTGCACAACTTCAGCATTGTGATCATAAATGAGACTCGCCCTTTTTGCGCCTTAAGGGGGCACTTCTTGGACATCCCCCCTCTCCAAAGCTGAATTGGATGTCCCTCCTGGGGAGTCCCGACCCGGCACCCCACTTTCGCCACCCTCTGTGGGTCGTAGCCCTCGACTTATCTCTCGTATGTGAATCTGCGTCGGGTGCGAAAGGAGGCTGCCTCACTGCCCAGAAATTTCTGGCCGTCACTGGGCTGATCTCTCTTAGTTCTCTCTCAGCTGCAATAAAGAAAACCGAACATTGGTGCATGAACTTAGTGGCATGTGGGCCAAAACCCAGCAATTCTGCTACTCACTGGCTCCCAAAAAGGCCCGGGGCCTCAGGCCGCGCAATTCAGCCACTCTGGGAAGCTGATGCCATCATCTCAGGGTATACCTGGGTTAAGGAGAGATGAGGTGATGTGGCATTGCTGAAACTGGAGCGGATCCTCGTTCCTCCTCCCAACCTCCCCAACTCACCGCAACTCCTCGGCCATTCCTGAAGGCTACCTGGATGGCATCTTCAAATGGAAAAGGTAAAGGCTTCATCACAAAGTCCAGTAATATTTCTGGAGAGCTCACAATGGCGGCGACCCGGGCCGATTGGCCGGTTGGCGAGGGGTGTTCAGCGTAATATGAGTGGACTGCCTAAAATAAACAAACAACAATGGATGATTAGAGTTGTGCCAGAAATTAAGCGGTAATAACAACTGAATCTGTCCACTAGTCACTGCTCGCCTTGCCCACTTCACCTTGACTGGTGATACCCAGCATTACTTCCTAAAAATAAAGACAACAGTGCTGTAACATAGCCACTGCTTATGCCTCCCCTGCAAAGCCAAACAGGGACTGGCCTTCTCAGGGGAACCCCCTCACCTGGTATGGGGCCCTCCGCCATGGATTTAATCCATCTACATCTGGAAGTTATTACAAAACTCAAAGTACTGCAGGATAACTTAAACGTCTCCACACATCTTGTGTCAACCTAGGAATACCATCTAGAGTCCAAGTACACCCTATATTAGAAATTTCAAGTCCCCGGGATTCAACTCTCTCACAGATCACACGCATAACCGGGAGGTGTGGGATGACTGCAAAATCCCCCTAAACACACGGCAACAGATATTTAGAGCTGCACCGGAATTTGGCACCCGAGCAATAACAACTAGTTCTGAATGCTCACCTCATTCATTTGACCTTGACTGCTGTTATCTGGCTTTACTTCCTAAAAATAAAGGCACAGCACAAATAAAGAGCAATCCTGCAACACAGCCACTATTTACAGCTCCCCTAAAAAGCTGAATGATGAGAAGGGGAGAAGGGGCAAAACGAAAGGGAAAGGCACGTACCGACGTAGGGCCCTAAAGCATCATGTTGTCTTGGTGGCTCTATGGGAAACCACTTGACTGTTATCTCTTTCTGCAAGGCTCTCTGTCATATTGGCCTAGCAGTGAGACCACCTGTAAAACACAAAAAAAAGGAAGGCTGCTTATAGTGTCATCACTAATACAACAACTCTGGTAGCATCTAGGTCTGTGCTGGAACCGATACTCATCTGTGTTGCCAGTACTCATCTGGCTCACTGTCCCCCCGGAGCTGATATCTGGCCACGCCAAGCGCTTCGCATCTTCAAAATAAAACGAAAAGCCAAACTTTGAGGTAATCATGGACCCAAAAGTGGGACCGTCACTCGGACATCGGGTGCTGGCCCTCCGCGTTGCAGTGCTCCGCTGGCCTCCTCCGTTCATATCGAGTTTACGTCGTATTCCTCTGCCTCTGGAAGAAAATTATTTGTCAATGTCATTTAGACACACAGGGAAAGCTAAACCTTTCCCAAGTTCTCATTTCTCAAATCAAACTGCCTAGGATCCGACAATAGCGTGCACTACGACAAATGACTGGACAACTGCGAGATGCTGCTGTACCACTCCCGCTGTCTCCTCCCGACTCTGCGAGGATTGGCCACGGTTGCTCTGTCTGAGGTGTGGCTCAGGTGGCTAAGCAAAGCAAAAGGTACCCTGTAAATCTTCTTTCTACTCCACCTACCCCCCCCCCCCATCTACTCCACAGGGCAGAGCAGTTCCAGGCTAAACACAAACACATTATGCTACAAACAGTGTGATACAAGGATGATAAAAAAAGCTCTCGGGGAGAAGAATGATGGCGAGGACCGAGACAACAGCAAAAGAGATGACCGATGGTGTGGCGGCAGGAAGAGGCTCTAAGGAGCGGAAGAGAAGACCGCAATAGAGTGACCTGTTATAAGAACTGTCGGNCGTGATAGCCTCTTAGTCAGCTATCATAAAGAAAAGCAAAAATCAATGCACAAGTTTAGTGACATATGGGCTGAATCCCAGCAGTTCAGCTACTCGCTATCTCCTAAGTGCATCCAGGTCCTCGAGTCCCCAGCTTTGTCCCGAGTCAAAGGTGGTGACCTACATTTCGATGACTCTTGGGATGCCTCTGTTGGCCCCTCTTGACTAGCAGTTGCCTGGGTAACCCTCTGAAAGCGGCCTCAGAGCTGTTCCCTCCTCATCACTGCTCACACCTGGGGCTGCTGCACCTTGGAGTGGGGGTGGTGAGGTGGAGAAAGGTCCTGCTGCTTGTTCCCTCCCCTAGGCTAGCAAGAGACAAAGTTATATGATGGTTCTGTGAATTTGGTGGATGCATTTGTGTGTCTTAAGGCGTGCAAATGCACCTGCTGTGCTTGAGGAAAAGCCTTAGAGTGTACCCAAATGAACACCTTTTCCCACCGTACTGCCTGCAAAACCCCTCCGGGCAATTCCTAAACTGGTTACCCTGTTCACGCTCTCTCTCCCGGTCACAATCCACAACTTACCTATGAGAAGCCTCGATTTCAGATGTCATCTTTGACACGGGGCAGGTCCCTTTTTGCAGCATGATGAATGCGCTGAAAAAATTTGACATGTCAAATTCCACGCAACACTTACGCAATTCACGTAACTTACGCAGTTTACGTGATGGGACTTACGCACATTACATGACACACTTATGCAATTTACGTAACAGCGCTTACGCAATCTTCGCATCTTATGTAAGTTACGTAACGAAACTTACGCAATTTGCGTAGCGTTGAGGACACTGGCTGGGCGCGTTCGGGGTACTGGGATGGACTGGAATGAACTGGGATGGACTGGGCAGCCTTAGGAAGGAACTGGGAAGGCACTGGGAGGAACTGGGAAGGAATGGGATGAACGGGGATGGACTGGGATGAGCCGTACACAATTTGTGCAGCGCTGAGGGCACTGACGAGGCCTGGCTGGGGCACTGGGATGAACTGGAAAAAGTGTGGGCAGTCTTAGGAAGGGACTGTGATGGACTGGGAGGAACTGGGATGAGCCACAGCGCTGAGGGCAGGGCCCTTCTGAGGCACTGGGATGGACTGGGATGAACAGGGAAAGATGTGGGCAGTCTTAAGAAGGGACTGGGATGGACTGGGAGGAACTGGGATGAGCCGCAGCACTGAGGGCAGGGCTCTTGCGCACTTTGAGCAGCGCTATGGGCACCAGTGGTGCCCTTACAGGGTGCTGGGATGAACTGGGAATGGTGAGGGAGTCCTTGAGAAGGGACTGGGATGGACTGGGAGGAACTGGGATGAGCCGCAGCACTGAGGGCAGGGCTCTTGCGCACTTTGAGCAGCGCTATGGGCACCAGTGGTGCCCTTACAGGGTGCTGGGATGAACTGGGAATGGTGAGGGAGTCCTTGAGAAGGGACTGGGATGGACTGGGAGGAACTGGGATGAGCCGCAGCACTGAGGGCAGGGCTCTTGCGCACTTTGAGCAGCGCTATGGGCACCAGTGGTGCCCTTACAGGGTGCTGGGATGAACTGGGAATGGTGAGGGAGTCCTTGAGAAGGGACTGGGATGGACTGGGAGTAACTGGGATGAGCCTTATTTGAGCCACTCCTATTTAAATAAAAATTATTTAATCGAAAAATTATTAAATTGAACATTCTCACGAGGACCTGTCTTTCCTGATTCCCGTGACACGTTTCCCAGGGTTCAGCACACCAAGTCTGGGTGCTGTGAGAAAAACGACAATGAGATGGGTCATTGGTGCTTCTGTGGAGGCAGCAAAAAGCCAAAGCCTATCTGTAGGATGTGCAACCTGCAGGAGTGCGTGGAGACCCTGTGAATGTGACTGGGCATGGAGAGCAGGGATTGCTCTTCAGGGTAACTCCAGCCACATTGGGTGAGATTAATTGCGTGGGATGCTGACAGCTTTCCAGTCTGGATTTCCTGAATATTGAGGGGTTTTTTTACCTCCAAGAATGGGTACTGATGTGACTGGGTGGTTGTAGTATATTATATATATATATAAATATACATATATATCATAAACTCATTAAATGTGGGAGAGACCTTAAAACTCATCTCATTCCAACCCCCTGCTGTGGGCAGGGACATCTTCCACTAGACCAGGCTGCTCCAAGCCCTGTCCCACCTGGCCTTGGACACTTCCAGGGATGAGTCTGCCACAGCTGGATAACAGGTAATAGTTGATGGCATCTGACTCCATTTCCCTTCCCAGCTAGGCTGCAGATGAGTGGGAATGCTGCACAAAAAACCTGTGGGAATTCTGGCTACCAGCTCCATATGGTGTGCCAGATCCAGTCCCATGCCAACGGCATTGACCGCTCTGTCCATGCCAAGTTCCGGAGAGCAGATCTCTCTGAGAGACGACGGTCCTGCAGTGCAAAGCCGGACCCTTGTCCCGGGTGGGCAGTGGTGGTCAGGGGCAGCACTGGCCTGTCCCAGAAGCCAAGCCAAGGCTGGCTGGGACACAGGGATCTGTGCCTGGTGCTGTCACATGCGATGTGCTAAGCTGTCCCCTGTGTCTTGCAGTGCTCGGTGACCTGCAGGGATGGGACTGAGAGCCAGCAGGTCTGTGCCACGCTGGGGACCGGTGCAATGGGGAATGGCTGGAGTCCAGGAGGGTTTGAAAACTCGCTCTCTGTGATGGTAAGAGAACAGCTGGAATGGCTGCAGCATGGGGAGTAATTCCTACGTGGAGAGCACAGTGTTGGCAGAGGGGTCAGACACAGAATCCAGCTTCCATCGTGTGTTCAGTACAGCACACGCCAGATTGTGCGGCTCCGGGTGGCCGGCACTTCCCCGCGAGAGGGTCTCTCCCATAAATATGCACAAAAAGGGTTTAACCGCATTGGCCTGCTTTTCTGCACAGATTAAGGCCAGAGATAAAGGTGCAGCCAAACCAAACCCTGCCCAACCTCTAAATCCCAGAATAAGTTTTACAAGCTGCCGATTAAGGGACCAAAAATACAATCAAATGAAACTCAACCATTAATAAGGTTTTTGAGAATCCCATTATAGTGTTGTCGTAGAATTTTTAACAGATTTTTAAGCTCTTTATGACAACAATGCATTTCTTTGTTTGGATTATTCACTCTGAGGGATTTGGGGGTTATTTGAATTTTAACTCCCTCACAGTTGCCCTGACACTGCTCAGGAGCTGGTAGGAAAAGCAGAGTCAGAGCTCCTGGCAGGCGGAAGGTGTTTTCCCCGAGTGGATCCAACTGCTGCCTAACGGCCTGACCAGGAGGGATCTGCTTTGGATCCTGGCTTCTGGCAGGAAAAGAATGTTTTCAGTTGATTTAGATGAGACTCCACAGCCTTATCTCCTGGAGATTCCCTGGGGAGCTGATCTGCTCTCCTACACCTCCTGCTCTTGGTTCCCGCCCAGCTGGTGCCAAGTGTGTGCAGGAGAATTTGTACAGCGAGCGGCAGCGGAAGGAAACGAGCGCTTACACCCTGGAGAGGAAATGGGGGACTGGCTCATGCAGAATTCACCTTTATGTGACTATGGGAGTATATGGCTTCTACCAAAACTTTCTAGAAGTAGAGAAGCACAACCCCAAATCTCTGCACTGTGGGTGGAGTTACAGAATCTAAACCGGCACAAACCAGAACCCCAAAGTGAACCGTGAGAGAATTGGCCAAAATAAGGATCGCTGTCACTATGGAAAGGCAAAAGGAATTGTCTGGGACTCGGATTGTCCCTCGGGTGATGCTGGTTGTTGTGATTTATATAATTCCATCCATTTGACTGCCGGAATTTCCCAGTCCAGGGGTTTTGGCTGACATGGCAGCACAAAGATAGTTCTCTCTGCGGTGGTGAGATTTGGGTTTCAGCTTTCCTAGTTTAGATAAATTATACCTATAGCCCTGAATTCCATGCTGAATTCCTCCTGTAATAGCCTCACGGTGCCTCATGGGGCACATTCCTATTCCCATGCAGAAGTGCCAGTTTAACACCAGGTTTGTCAGAAAAGGTTCCCGGGAAGATCGGTGGGATCAGGACAAAGACAGGTTTATATTCCATAGAATTTTCTGTTTATAACCCTTGTCCCCCAGCCCTACTGATGTCCTTGTGGGGGACTTGACCAAGTTCCCTGGAATTCAGCTGAGTTTCACCCACCTTTTCACCCACATTGAAGTTGGGCTTCAATGGATATTTTAAAGCAGGAGAAGGCGGTAGCTGGATGCACTCCCAGCCCAGAAAGCTGACTTCATTTCAGAGCATCGGGAGTGGCCTCTGGAGGTTCTTTTCCCTGAGGAAGAGGATGCACATACCCACCTTCAAGGCACCTTAGATCTGACATCCCTGTTAAAACTTTCCATCCGTTCTGTAGTTCTGATTGGGTCCATGAAAAACTCTAAGCTAAATCCAAACAAAACTGTATCGGACTTTAATTTTTTATTTTAAGGCATCTCCAAGGGCTATTGCTTGGTATTTAATTTTTGTGAGGTATTTAATTTTTGTGAGGGAAGGTTCCCTTGGCTTTAACACTGCTGTTGTGTGACGTCATCAGGCTGCAAAGGAAGGGAATCACGGTGGGTAGGACACACCCAGGTGAGCGTGTGGGATCTCTGAGAGCACTGCAAATTGCTGACTGAGCCCCTCCACAAACACAATGTGCTGACGTTCCCAGCTGGTTTCCTGGGGTATTTCGGGGGTGTTGGTGGGATCTGTCTGGGGTGAAGGATCTCAGGGTGCCTGTTCAGAGCAGCTCATCACTGAGGAGCTGTGGGCAGAGCTTTCTCTGTGCCCATCCAAGCCCTGCCTGGGCATCCCACTGCCCATCACTGTGTTCCCATCCCCAGGATGTGTGTTTTGCAGAGGAGCCCCAGCGAGGAGATGGATCCATCTTGTGCCAGATGGAAGTGCTGGCCTGGCGCCGCTCCCTCTCTGGCTCCCCCAAACTGTGCCTCGAGTCCTGCGGCCAGCATGGCAGCACCTTCCTGCCGCCCAGCCCGCCTGGAGCTGCCAGGACCGAGGGGGACGTGGCACCGGTCCCAGGTGACCCACTGAGGGCTCCAGTGGTGCTAAGTTTCTTGGGTATTCTACAGCATTTTCAGTGGTCACGAATAAATGCATTTGAAGAGTTTTTACTATTACTAAATTCAGGTATTTTGGTTTCAAAGAAAACCAAGGAAACACCATACAGGAGGTAATTCCATTTTAATAGTCTCCAAATCTCTGATACGTAAAAGGAAAAATAAGAGAGTTAGTGTGGCACTATACAGCCATTACCAATAGAAGCAGTGTTAGTCAGCTTCTCAACATTGCTTTTTAGTGTTTTATGGGAAAAACATTCGGAGTAAAACTTCTTATCCATAAGCTGTTGGGGGTTACAGGAGATGGGACCTGACACTTAGTAAATTGCATGAGAACCCCAGCTTAGTTACTCAATGTCTTCTGGCCTCACAGCATGAGGCAGAGGTATAACTGATTTCTTCTCTGTATATCTGGAAAGAGCTTTTCTCATATCTACAGCAAAAGGAAAAAATGTTATTATAGTAACCCAGTCATTGTACAAAGCCCTGTTAAGTGAATTCTCCATTAAAATAATTTTTTATCAAGAAAATTTCCTAGAATCGTAAGACTACTTCAAGTTGAAAGGGACACAAAAGGATGCAACTCCCTGCTCCACACAGTACTAGCTAAAACTATACTGTATGATCAGGAGCTTTGTCCAGATATTCGTTGAACTCTGATGGGCTTGGTGTCCCCTTTCCCTGGAGAAACCATTGCAGTTACCAACCACCCTCCCAGATGTATCTTTGTCTCTCTCTCTCCCTCTCCATCCCTTACTCTGTACCTCCAGTGGCTCGGCTGTCAGCCACCTAAGACATTAAATTAACGTCTTACAACTTTTACAGTATGACGCTTCGCAAATACGCAGCCTCACGTGTGCACACACTGCATGGTTACGCATACAAGCCCTGCCGTGCTCGGCGGTGATCTGCTTAGGACTACACTTAGAGAAATTCTTCCTCACCCGGAGAGGCAAAGGAGATCCCAACATTCTTCCCCGACAAGAACGACATGGTTTTCCCCTGAAATTTGCGGGGTCACGTCTCGGACTTTGTCCCTGCCCCCGCCACGGTCAAATGGGCACTCCTCGGAACGCAGTGCTGCCAGAGCTCATCTCCGCTGCGGTGACCGACGGCCGCGGGGAGACGACGACACGCGCACTCGGAAGGCTGCGGGCCTCATTCGCCGTCCGGCAAGCGGCTGAGACGGCCCCATGCGATGAGGCGGGAACCGGAGCCCGACTCCACCCGCGCCGAACACGGGAGCAGCGGCGGCGCGGGGGAACTGGGACCGCAACCGCGCCCCGCCCGACGCGCGCCCGGCCCTGCGGCAACGCGCTCCGCCCCCGTCGCTAGGGAAGTGAGGTCACGCAGTATGGTGGCTCGGGGCCGGAGGGAGTGAGAGGCCGGTCGCGTCTGGAATCCGTGTCCATCTTGATCGGGAGCTGCGGCGGCGGTCTTGCCTGTCTCGCTAGTATCGAGTGGCGAGACCAAGCCGCGATGGCATCCGAAACCGCGGGACTGTGAGGCACCAGACCGAGAGCCAGCAGGCCGGGCAGAGCTACAGAACCGGGTCGCGGACGAGCCGAGCTGCCGCCATGGAGCTGAGGGTTGGGAACCGGTATCGGCTGGGCCGGAAGATCGGGAGCGGCTCCTTCGGGGATATCTACCTGGGTAAGGAGGATGGCTCGCAGGGGATTTAGCTGACCGTTTTGTGGCTGTGTGGAGAACATCGGTGGCCTAGCCGGGTCGGGCAAGTACCTGGGCTAGAGGCACAGCAGCAGTAATTTAATAATTCGTTGACATCACGTCCTAATTTGGACAGTGCGGAAACCGGGAATTCTGGTTTCGGCGGCTGCCTCTTCTCATTGTTGTCTAGTGACCTTGAGCACCGTTCGCGTCTGTAAAATGGGCATAAGGGTAGAAATCGCCTCATTTGAAAACAAGGAAGGAAAAAAACCAAAACCACATAAACCCTAAAATCCGTGTACCGGGGTTAAATATCACTACAGTGGACTAGGAAAAATTGTTGTCGGAGGGATGTTTCTTTGTCCTGTGAGGCCTAAAAAAAATTACACAACTACGGGTGATTAGGTTGCAGTGAAAAAACCTTTAAATCCTTCAAATAATCCTCGTAGTTTGGCTAATCCTGTTGTTCGATCGACACCTAATCGTGATCGCTATGTAATTGTAAAACATACAGGCTCGGAATTGTCTTTGCCAGTCCATTATTATAGCTCTCTAACATAATAGCCTACTGCTAATGCTTATGACAAGCACAAGTGGTAGGTACAAGTTTTGAAAGCGAGTATTTTTAAAATACATATTCTTCAAACTCTTAAGCCATGTGAAGTGGGTTAAATCTAAAGAAATTTAAGCATTATGTCCCATCCCGTAGACACAAGTACTCTGCTTTTGAAAATTGTGTTAACTCAGAAAAGTAAATCAGGAAAGGGGGGAGAAGGTAGAACTTGCAGGGGCTAAAGTTCATTGACTGCATAATTTTGGAAGATAAAAATAGTGTCACTTGCTAGCATGTTTGGCAGTGCATGCAGTATGAGAGGTGGGGGTTGTTTTTCTGGACAGCAGTGCTTCATCTTGCAGTGCACAGCTGGCATTCCAAAATAATTTGTTAGCTAAAGCTCCTTGTCTACAGATGATGAAATACTGGTTATCCATAGGACAGATCATATGCCTGATGAAAAATACACATTTTTAATTGAAGGTATGTGATTGCCTAGAGATAGAGAACGTGACTCTTCCTCTCTGCATTGCATGTAAAAAGATTGAAGACGTGACCATAGAAGATTGTGGTAAAGCTTGTGCAAAAATCCTTGTTAGCGCCTCTTGGGATTTTGGGGGGCAATTTAGACAGCAGTTAAAATCTGAAAAGTCTTAGATTATTTGAAAAATTTTAACTTTTGACTACTGCTCAGATGAATCAGTTTGTATTATAGTATTAATTTCAAGTGCACGTAAAAGAAACGTTTACGTGTCACTTTTAGCTTTACACATGCAGCTCACACCAGTGAAGTTGCACAGAAAGTAATAGTTCCCTGTCTGCTAGCATATATATTAATGCCATACTGAATTTTGTGCAAAACATCCCCTGGGCTTTCAGGTTTTTTTATTTCTAGATAACCATCACGGATTTACTTTCAGGGCTTACTGCAAATGTCATGCCTGAGCCGGTAACTAGCATGGAAGTACGTGAATGGAAGATCCAGCTGGTGGCATGGGTTTATTTTTCTGGGAGAAATTAACTGTCTCTCAAGAACTGAAGCCTTTTGTAGAGTCCCATTTAGTTTGCCTGCTATTATCCAGTAGAACGGATGTTTGAAAATTATTTTTTTTGTGGTAATGAAATGTGGTCGGTTTTTTTTAAATTCCAGTTTCTGCTCGGTTATTCGGACCATACAGTAGACACAAACGTCTTAAAGTAATTTCTAAAGTTATTTCAGAAGTCATTATTTATTTTTAAGTACACCTGCCTTCTGATAGGCCTCAGTGAATTTGTCAATTACTTCAGCATACATTCCCAGCTCAGTTTTATGCTTTGAAAAGGAATATTTGACTATTTTTGCCTGTTTCCAGTCCCCAGGTTTTGTCTTAAAAGCAGCTACAAGGATGTTGAAGACATTCCAGAGTAGAAGGGAGGGATTTCCTCCGTTTTCCCACCCTTTCCCTTTTTCTCTACTTTGGAATAATCAGCCAACAACACTGTTAGGAGCACAGTTCTTTCGCATTCTTTCCTCTTCTTTGTACCTCAAATTTTATCTTCTGGAATTTGGAATGGGGGTCTGTGGGACAGGATTTTTAAACGTAAGGCACTACTGTAAATAAATGAGCATGGACATTTATTGTTA
>VZTZ01006223.1:0-12839 GCA_013400955.1 Drymodes brunneopygia
CCTCCACCGCCCACCTACCCCAGGACCTCTTTGGTTCAAGATGTCCTCTGACCCTGCCCGGCCAGGGCTTCATGTGCAGGGGTTTTTTTTCTTTCTCTCTTCATTCTTTTGTCCTTTCTTTCCTCTTCTTTTCGGGGTGATTGTTTTGTTTTGTTTTGTTTTGTTTTTGTTTTTGGTGAACACATACCCTTTTCTTTTCTTTTCTTTTTTTTAGCCTTCTTTTCAACAAGGTGCCTTCCTGTGACACAACTGATCACTCTCAAAGTAAAGTGAATCGAAGAAACCATAGCGCTAGAACACAGACGGTACTTTTTACCCGCATAAATTCAAGAGTGTCCCTTTTTTTTTGGTTTTTTTTTTTTGGTTGATGGTTGGTTTTGGAGGATTTTTTTTTTCCTCAAGTGGTGGGGGAAGAAGGGGACCTTGCCTCCCCCTTCATCCCCAAAGCCTCTCCCAGCCCTTCCCTGTCCCCAGTGGCACCTCCTGCTCCAGCCAAGGACACCCTGGGCTGGCAAGGAGCCCTTGGGGGGCTGGGAGAGGGCTGATTGTAAGGGTTTGGCCTCGTGATTGCTTTTTTATATGGCACAAGTCACCATCAAGAGCTTGGAGGAAACGATCCCTTTGAAGCTAAGTACCATTGCTCCAGAAATTCGAGTTTAAGGCAGGTTGTTAATTGGCACAAAAAAAAAAAAAATCTGGTGTCTTTTTGGTAAGTTGCCGGTCTTTGCTGAGCTTGTTTGGTTGTGGTTTCTGCTGTTATTCCTCTTTTTTTGGGGGGGGGTTGATTTTTTTCCCTTTCAATCTTGTCGGGGAGTTTTCCCCCTTCTCACACCCAGGGCTGGATCACCACCAGATCCCTTGGATTTTTCTTTTCCCACCCTGCACTGTCATTGGTTCCCAGGAGGGAATTCTTTTTTGGTTGTTGTTGTTGTTGTTGTGGTTGTTGTTGGGTTTTTGGTTTTGTAATTTCTTTGGTAACAGAGATGAAGAGGGGGGATGGGAAAGGGGGCAAGAGTGTGTGTCGAGGGGTGGATGGGGCAAAGCCAACAAATCTGCTTTGTCTGTGTCCATTCCTCAGCTGAAAAGTGAACCAGAAATCCAGAGGTGAAAGGTGGAGCCAGTCACCAGGACAGATCACATCCTTCACTCCGAGTCTCTCCTCCCATCTCCTTTGGAACAACTGTTATTTTTAAATACCCGATATCTGTAGCTAAAATGTGCTTCTTTGAGCTGCTGGGGCGCCGGGCGACGCGGAGCAGCTGGGGTCCCCTGGGGATGGGGGTGCTCGGGTCCATGGAGGCAGGAGGGGACTCCTTTGCCGTGGAGCTTCTCTGGGAGGGATCTGGGACCAGGGGGCTCTCGTGGCTCAGGGCTGTGAGTGCATGAGGGGCCTGGGGTGTGGGTGCTCCTGGGGGTGCCCAGGGGGATCACAGGAAGATGCCCATAGAGGAAATGAGGGGTACAAGAATGTCCTCAGCCAGGTTTCCAAACCCCTCAAGGGACAAAAGTGCCCTGTGGCGATGGCACAGAGGGTCTGGCTGCCTTTGGGAACCCACTGCACCTCGGCAGGGGAAACCCTCTGGCAATCAGAGACCTGGCAGGAGCCCAGGAGCCCTCCAGGCATGCTGGGAACACTGAGCTGCTGCTCAGCCCCCTTTGAACCACGGCAGGTTTGGCCCTGGTCCAGTGGGGTTGTGCCAGAGCCCAGCCTGTGACACCACTTCTTGTGTCACCCCCACCTTTACCCCTTCCCTGTGGGAGCCAGAAGGATGACAGTGGCAGAGATAAAGGTTGGTCAAGAGCTCAGGCCGGGCCCCTCTCCCCTAAAACCTCCGTGGGCATGTGAAGACAAGGCTCTGTGATCCCCAAGGACCAGGGATGCTTCCTTCCAAACAGAACCTCGCTCCTGCCTCCATCCCATGCCACCCCTTGCTCCACACGGGTTTCCTCTGAGCTCTTCTGGGGACGGAGCTGAGCTGGTCACAAACCCTGTCCCTGCTCCATGAGCTGGCTGGACATGGCAACAGGAGGTGGCAGCAGGAGGTGGCACAAGAACCATGTCCATGGGTGACACCCAGCTGAGGGTTTGGGAGGCTGACAGACCCACCCCGAAAGCATCCACCCTTGGCCAGGCCATGCGTGTGAGTCTGGGGTTGGCTTTGTCATGAGGGGGGACATCCAGGAAGGGGTGGGGAGGGCTGGGGGACATCATGCTTTGGAGAAAGTGCTTGTAGACGATGAGGGGACCCCGGGGTTGGCGCCCGGCTCCTCCTGCCAGCGGTTCATGCAGCGCCGGCGGGCGTTCATGAAGAAGTTGCTGACGGTGTTGAGCTCCAGGCCCAGCTGCTGGGAGATGGTCATCTGCATCTCCTTGGACGGGCGCTTGTTCTCCTTGAAGATGGCGATCAGGGTGCGGCGCTGCAGGTCCGTGAAGACCAGGCGCTGCTTCTTGGGCTGCAGGCTCCGGTCCTTCTGCTGCTCCTGCTCCTTGCGTTTGCAAGCTGGAGACGTTCAAAAGAGACAACAGGGCCGTTAGCTGGGGCTCCCCACCCTGGCCTGCTTCCAGGCTGCCTCCCGAAATCCAGGTCCTGCCCTTCAGGAGACTCGCTGGCTCATGCCCCACCGCTCCCTCCTCTTCCTCCCCTGTGCCTCCCAAGCGCCTGCTGAGATGGGACAATGGCCTCTTGTGACACCAGTGTGACAAAAACCTCGGGGAAGCCCAGGCAAACCCTCAGCATTCTCCAGCTGACCCTGGGACTAGCAGCTGAGGAAAGCCCTGGACTGCTCTGCTCCCAGAGATTGGCTATTGGGATCCATCCCTAAATTTTGGGGCTTATCCATCGGCCTTCCTCAGCATGGTCTCACTCGCCTCCTCCTCATCATCTCTCCCTGTAGGGCTCATGGAATTGGTGTCTCTTGGCCACCATATCCAGCTGCCAGCTCAGAAATGCAGGGAAAAGCTGGGAAAGGGGAAACTATTGAAAGGTCACTCTGTAGCCTCTACATTGCACAGCATCCCCTTGGAAGCACAAAGGATCACAGATCCACCTGTTCTGGGAAGGGGTTTTCCTGTCTGAGTCACTGCAGGCTCCAGGAAATTCTGTTCTCCCCTGTGTGCCTTTGCTGCTGGATCCTCTGGCACATTTATCAGCATCCAGTTAAAAGCCTTCCCTACAGGTTTGGCTTGAGCCAAAGGTCAGCACAGAGGGGCTGTCATGTGGGCAAGAGCCAGGAAAGCCCCCTGACCCCACCACACTGCATGAGGGCAGAGGGGGAAGTGAGTAAAATAAATAAATATATGGATTTTAATTGTGGGGACGTCAAGCACACTGTTGGTGGAAGAGCTGGGACAAGGGGACCTTTGCTATGATAGTTTCCTGGAAAACCACGGAATGGTGGAGGTGGCTGATCCAGTCCCTGCTCAAAGCAGGGCCGACCCTGAAGCTGTCGAGGTTTGACCTGGGTGCTCAGGGACTCAACCAGACACGGAACTGCAGGAACCTGAGATGCCACGGGCAAGGCAGGGCATGGATCTGACCCTTCACAGCTGGGGACACAGCATTTCCTCCTGGGAAGCCCAGAAAAGAGTGAGCAAACCGTGGGCTAAAGAAGGAAGTCCCGTTCTTGCCCAGGGCAGCAGCAGTTTTCAACCTTTGGGGTTTCTTGGTTCAGATCTCCCAAAGAATTCTGCAGGGAGGGCACAGGTCCCTTGAGACATTTGCTGTCTGGCTGGCAGATTTCAGCTTGCTGCTCTCCTCTTTGGCCTGGAGGGCTCAAAGCAAATTCCAAGCTCCAAGTACAGAGCTCAGAGGGACCAGAGGCCAAGGCTGAAATGCTGCAGGGATGGGGCAGCACAGGACAGGGATTCCCCTTGGGCCGAACCCTTTCCTGCTCTCCAAACACACCTCCACAGCGCAGGAGTAGTGGGAAGGTGTTGGGAGTCATTTCTTCCTCACCGGGAAACAAGCAAGCTCCTCCTCCTGTAGTTCCTCAGCTGGCCTCCACTAGAGCCCTCTTCGTATCCCCTCGAACTGAGAGAGAAGGATGATCTCCATCCTTTCCACCCGGAGCTGGGGAAATCTGCAGCTCAGCGGAGCAGACAATTTATCCAGCAGATTTAGCTCTGTGTCCCAGCTGCTGGGCTCGGTCCTGGCCCTGGCCCTATCCCCACGTGGTGCTGGGAGCCACCAGTTCTGCTCCCACTGGGGCAGGGGACAGGAAGCACCAAGCTGGACACAACCAACTGCTCTCAGTCCAAATCACCCCCGGTAAAGCCAATGGAGAACCTTCCCCTCCCCTTCTCCCCCCCAGGCAGGTTTGGCTGCACATCACCATCCTCAGGGACAAAGGGACACTCTGAGTGACACCAGGGCATCCTGTCCCAGGGGTACCTTACTCAAACAGCCAGCAGAGAATGTGGAAACCTACCCTATGACCATCAGATGCTTGCAAAAAGAACAAACAAAAAAAAGCCTTTATAGAAAATTTGACTTTTTTTCCCCCCAGGCATGAATTTAAAAAAAGACACTCCCCTTCCCCCCCCAAACTTCCCCCCAAGCCAAAGAACAAACAGAAAAATTCCCCCCACACTTGTGCCCCTCGCCCACCCTCCCCACGCCCTCCCAGCGCCACCGGCATGCTCAGCTCCTCCTGTGCCCAAGGTGGGCTCCTCACACTCCATCCACAGGACTTTTGCCCTGCAGGATGGCAATTGGAATGTTTCCCGTGTCCCCGTGGGACCTGTGGATGTGACCCAGCTGTCATCCTGGCAATCCAGCCCGTCCTCTTGCTCTCCTGCCTCCTGGCACCCATTCCCAGCACAGTGCTGAGATTCAGCCTTTCAGCTTTCTGACCTCACATTCCAACCCCTTGTTCCATTTTTAGGACTGATTATTGCAACCCAGTCTCCCACTAACAACTCCGGGCTCCGTGGCAAACACAAACCATCAGGGCCTTGCTGGTCAAACTGGGTTCCTGCAGTGACACCGATACCATTGCTCAGGCACAGGCGACATCCCACTCCTCACCCCTGAGCCCCCTCCTATTTTGGGTTATTTTTGGCCTGCACTGCCGCCAGTGGCTGCATCCCACATTTCCTGTGCTGGTTTGTTTATTTATTAATTTCCCTTTCTGCTGACGCAGCCCAACACCCCTCTCCCCCAGCTCAATCTAATTACAGCTCCGCGCAGCAGCGATCGATGGCGACGCTGCTCAGATCTATTTACGGCAGCCATCAACCCCTCAACGGAGGATCTTTTTCCCATTCCCCATCCCCTGGGCCCTGCTTTCCCAGGCAGGCTGGCAATGGCTGTCCCCATGTCCCCACAGGCACCCATGGACGAGGAGCAGCCAGGGGCACAGTCTGACTCCCACCCATACCAGCCGTGGGTGAGGTGTTTTCTTCGTGCTTCAAAATCCCCTTTTTCTCCCAAGTCATAAGATCCAAACAACCCTTCCTTGGTTTAATGTTGTTTTTCCATCATGTCCTTCCCGGCTCTCTGGGCTCGGCTGTGGTCTGTGGGGATGGGGACATTTCCAGCCCTGCCTCTGCATCCCCAAAGGACAGAATTTATTCCTGGGCTTGTCCTGTTCCTTGTGGGGCACAGAGGATCCCTGCAGTACCAGGACCAACCGTGGGAGAGATGGATTGAGGTCTCCCATGGCTCTGTTGGCCAATGAGGGGTTGGGCTCACCCACAATGGGAGTTTTCTCCTCCCTCCACCTCTCCCCAGTTCATTTCACGCCCTCCAAACCCAACCGAGGAGCCGAGAGGTGACAAGGAGGGGACACCAGACACGGTAGGACGGGGTGATGGCACAGATCCTTCCACACACCAGGCACAGCATCCAAACAATCCCATCCCCAAGGCAGCTCTGAGCTGGCTGCGGGAAAACCACAGGGAGCAAAGGCAAGGAGGAACAAGGCAGGGAAAGCAGGAGGAAAGAGCTCCGAAAGCAGAGGTATCCCCACCCTCCTCCCCGGAGGATTCTGCCGAGGGTTTCTACCTCCCGGGAGCCTCATGTCAGAGGGAGCGCGTTTTCCTTGACTTAACCTTGACAGCTCCGAGCGAAATACCTCCCAAATCATTTCAGAGGGGACATAATAGAGACAATCAAATGGCTGCTGCTCAGGAGCTGCGATTATGCCTCGCAGCGTGAACCCCGCGAAGCATTTAACTAATACCTGATGGCTTTGCAGGCTCCCTCAGCCTGCTAGTCCCTGCTTTCTCTATTATACCCGCAAACCTCTGTTTTTCGGCCCCAGCGTGCTCTCCCTCTCCATTCACTTGCAATACAACCTGTAATTTTCTGCCCACTTTGCTTAAGTGCTGGTGATTTGTTGAAATCACAAAAGACAGCCAGGGGCTTTCAGAGCCAGCACGCCGGCTGTAAGCAAGGCTGGGAGGGGTGGGAAACCGCACAAAACCCGCCAGTTTCTCTCTTTTTCTCCTTGTCAAATCATCTCCCAGGGGTGGAAGGGGACCGAGGAGCATTTATGGGCTCAGGGGGAGGTGGAGGAAGGGATGGAGAGGCGGAACCTGGATGTGGTTGGCCTGGGGCAGCTCTGGGGCAAAGGTGGGATGGGCTGATCCCACTGGTGGGCACCGGGTGGGAAATGGCCCTGAGCAAAGCTGGCTTCTCTCCATGCCTTCAGGACGGGCTCAGCCCCTGGACTGCCTCAGTTTCCCCTCTCCTTGAAGGGGCAGAGGGATCTGAAAGGAGGTTATAGCCAGGTTGGGGTCGGTCTCTTTCTCCCAAATAACAAATGCCAGGACAGGAGGAAATTACCTCAAGGTTTAGATTGGATACCAGGGGAAATCATGGCAAAGGTTGCCCAGCCTTGGCACAAGGTGCCCACGGAAATAGTGGAGTCACCATCCCTGGAACTGTTAAAAAAAATTGTGGATGTGGCACCTGGGGACATGTTTTAGTGGGGAACATGGGAGTGGTGCTGTGTTGGTGGTTGGATTTGTTCTAAGAAGTCTTTTCCAGCCTTAACAATTCCATGGCTCTGTGCTGTCACTCCCTTTCCCAGAGAAGGGTTCTGGAAGGGTTTGGGAGCTTCAGCTCTGAGCAAACAGGGATGAGCCCAGTGCCTCACACAGGGTCTGAATGAACCTCTTGGCATCTGCTTCCCCAGAGCTGAAGCAGAGCCTGGAGCAGAGATCAGGGAGCTTTATCTCCAGACCAGAAATCCTTTGGTCCACAGTGGGGCTGGCCAAGTGCTGGGGCAACTCTAAGAGCTTGGTTTGACTTCACTTTGCACAGCAGGGAAAGAACCCAAAGAGATCTGTCACAAATAGGGGTCTCCAGCAGAAACTCAGACCTTCTCCAGCTGGGAGAACACAAATGCTGACAGGACAGGCAGCAGTACAGAAAAAAGGAAAAGCGCCCAAAAAACTAACCTTAACTTTCTTTTTGCCTTTTTTTTCTGCTGAAACCGCATTTGGTTCCAAACACAGATGAACAGATGGGCAAAGGGGATGTGGTGTCAGCCATGGAATGACTGGAGCAGAGCCTGCCCTGCAGTGCCCATTCCTGGGATCCCCCAGATTTCAGCAGCACATGATAAAAAAAACCACCTTCTGGGCTCCAAAACTTGTGGGGAATTTTGGATGCCATGGTCCCACAGCATCTGAGCCACTCTGTAGTGGGAAAAACACATTGAGATCCTGAGAGATGTGGTCAGGAGCTGTGATGTGCCTGCAGAGCCTCCCAGCCCTGCTGGGTGGGGATGACACGGGCCAGCCCGAGCTGCCAGACCCACACGTGTCCCCGTGCCACGTGTCCCCGCCTCGGTGGGGCCAAGCTTCCCCGCCGGTGTCCCTGGCAGCTCGGGGAGGACGAGGAGAGCCCCTGGTCATTGGTATGCAGCCAGCGCTGCAGGGGGAGCCGCTTCCCCGAGCCCAGCAAATTAAATCTTCCTCTGAACGCTGCAAATGAGGAGATGAGACGAGATGAGATGAGATGAGACGAGACAAAGCGCTGCCGCCTGCACTTCCCTTCCCTCCCCTTCCCACGCCGAGGGTTTCGGTGGCTCATCCCAGGGAGCAGCTGTGATCCAGCCGGACGGGGCTGGGAGGCTCCACCAGCCGCCCACACCGACCACCCCACACATTCCCCACAGCCCAGGGGCTCCCAGGGAGTGGCATCTGGAGGGAAGGGACTGGAAAGGGAAGCACAAGCCCTCCATCCTCTGCTCAGGGTCCTTCCTGGGGTCCCATCTCTTCCCGATTTGGGATCCTCAGAGCAGAGCAGCCCCGACACGAAGAAGAGCCCTCAGGACACCTTATTTCCTCTCCTGCACTTCTCAGGCTCGACCTGTTCTTCCACGGGTGGCATTTTCAGCATTCCCAGCACTGACGCAGATGGGTTTGTCTGGTTTGAGGGCGGCTGAAGTGACACAAAGGAGCTGTGGCTGCTGCAGCCGTGCTTGGCTCCATCCCTCCGCATTTGCCCTGGTTTTATCCTTGTCCTTTCCAGGTGAGCTGTTCCGGCCCTGGTGGCAGCCACCAAACCCCTCTCAGGGACACCGAAACGGTTTCACATGACTGAAAAAGGTGAGTTTGTTGTTAAAAGCATTTCCTTTCTGCAGAGGTTTCGTTTTCCACTTGCTTTTCCAGACCCGGTGCCCCGCTCTGCCCTCCCCATCACCCAGGGGAACAGGGATCAGCTCATGGCTCTGCTGGGAAGTCACTTCCCTCATTTGTCCCATTTCCTCCCTTTCCAGGCCTTTTGTTGGACCAGAATCGGCTGCTTTCATTGTTGCAGAGACCACGGCCATCGGGAGCTGCTGCCTGGGACTGGACCAGCTGCTGGTGTGAGGCAGGGCCGGACAGGAGCCCTGGGAGCGCTCGCGGCTGCTCGGTTCTCCTCACTCCTCTCCCGAGTCAGCACCACTTAGCGAGACGAGAGCAAATTGGTGCTAATGAAGTGCCGGAGTCAGGCAGCAGCAGCAGCGCCCGGAGGGGTGGCAGCGGCGAGGGGATGAGCAGGGGGTGCGGCTGGAAAACCTCCATCCCCTGAAATAAGTTTTCCTTGAAGTCAGCGTGTCTTGCTCGTGCTCGGCGTTGGTGCAAGAGCCCCAGATACGGAATCTGGGGGGAAAGGGGGAGTTTGGGGTTTGATTTGTGTCATAGCTGCAGGGGGGCTGGTCAGACATCAGGGAAAGGTTCTTCCCCCCGAAGGTGCTGGGGCACTGCCCAGGCTCCCCAGGGAATGGTCCCGGCCCCGAGGCTGCCAGAGCTCCAGGAGCGTTTGGACAGCGCTGCCAGGGATGCTCAGGGTGGGGTTGTTGGGGTGTTTGTGCAGCGCCAGGGGTCACATTGATGATCCGTGTGAGTCCCTTTCCACTCAGGATATGAGTGATGCTCAGGTGATGCTGAACAAGGAGCCTCGGTGGCAATCCGGGGTGGCATCCCTGTGACACTCGTGGCTGAGGGTCCTGTGCGTTCCACTCTGTGCTCGCCTCCTCACGCAGGAGAGGAGCAGCAAGGATCTCCCTTTAGCATCGGGGATTCCCCCCAGCCGCTCCTGCCTCCAGCTTCTCCTGCACCTGAACTCTGAGCAGGGACAATGAACAAGTTCAGCATCAATGACTCTTTCATCAGAGTCTGCTGGTCCTGGGCTGGTGTCAGCAGAGACAGTGTCCCGAGAGGGCCCAGAGCCATCATCAGCCACATAACACGTGCTGGAGAGAGGGAAAAAGCAGTGGGGGGAAAAACCCCAAGAGTTTCCTGCATTTCCTGATTAAATCTGGTCCAGGGTGCATTTATCGGGTGTGAAATGGGAAGGTCCCTTGGGGCTTGGCCGAGTCGCTTCTCCGTGAGCTGCTGGATTTCTTTCATGGAAAACCAGGCCAGTCTGTAATCCTCGGGGTGGGGTGTCCAAGGTTCGTGTTTCCAGGACCCTCTGAAGGTGGGCAGGATGATCTGCACAGGGACATCGGCTGCTCGGGGTCATCCCTGAGCTCCAGCAGCGCATGGTAGGAGGGAGATCCAGACTGGAACCCTTCCCCCTCACCCCCACGGCCCAGGGTGACCCCGGCCCCTCCCAGGCTCAGGGTGAGGAGGGGTCCTAGCCCGGCCCCCCCTCCATTTCGGAGCGTTGGTCCGGTCCGTCCCCCCGCAGCCGGGAATGGTTTGTTCCGCCTCCCCNAAAATCTCCGTGTGCCCCACCAGGGCCCCATCGCTGCCCAGCACTGCCCAAGCGCTGTCCATCACTGCCCCGCTGTCACCCTCTCCAGTGTCCCAACACTGTCCCATCACTTCCCGTGCCTTCCCCATCCCAACCCCACTATTCTCCACACATACGGGGCAAGGGGGGGGGCAGGAAAACCACCCCAAACCCCCCATCCAGCCACCACCCCGAGCCCCAGGGGGACTCCGCTGGCCCCCGGAGTGTCCCCGGCCGTCCCCCCACGCGCGTGGGGCCGCCGTGGCGTGGCCGGCGATAAGCCAGTGACTCTTAATACACCGGCCCGGCGTTATTAGTTCAGCTCCCAAGGCATTTCCCGCAGTAATTGCACTGATCTGCCAGGGATTATGCGCTGCCACTGTAACGATGGATGATGTTTTAATTTGAGCTGGGCATCTCCGGGGACGGCAGGGCAGGACCGAGACCCCCTGAGCGCTGGGGAGGACGCAGAGCCCTTTCAAAGTCCCGGGGCGGGGGGAAGGCGCTGCTCAGGGGTGTTTTAGGGTGAGGGGCGCCGGAACCTGGAGCCCGCTGGTCCATCAAGCGCTGCCCTGGCTGGGAGCTGAGCCAGCTCTACAACATTGTCCCAGCGCTGGGACACCAGTGATCCCAGCTGGATGGGATTCAGCCTCCACTGCGTGGCTGCGGAGGGCTCTTCCCAACTCCCAAATTGCTGCTGGGGGGGGGAATGACCACTGCTGCTCCCGGCCGCATCCTGCGAGAGGGAAACCCACGGGGAAAGAAAGGGCTCCTGCCTCCTCCCCTCCGAAGGCAGCTGAGAAACTCTCTCCTCAACGTTACCTTTAAAAATGACCCCCACCCTGCGCTGTTCCTTCTGGTAAAGCAGCAATTAATCACGGTAAGGATGGGATAGATTTGTAATCAGCTCCCCCCTCCCACCGCCCCCATTTCACAGCCCTGGGTGTTTTTCCTGGCCCTCCCCCGCCCCATTCCGTGTGGGGATGGGGCCAGCGCAGCCCATTGATCCTGCCCGGTCGATTTTATTGAAACTCCCACGAGTGGCTTTAACTGCGTGTTGGATATTGCTGGCACATCACTTTGATGGCGACGTGACCGGCGGGAGCTCACGGGCAGGTTTGCAGGGAGGGCTGCGGGAAGGGGGACTCATCCCCGTGGAGCTGCCCCTTTTTCCCTTGCCCCTTTTTCCCTTGCCCCTTTTTCCCTTGCCCCTATTCCCCCGCCCCTATTCCCTGTCCCGGATCTGCCTGGCCCCAAGGCTTCACCCCAAAGCTGGGACGGTGGAAAGGGACAGCACAGCTCGGGGATGGGGCTTGGGAGTGGTTACAGGGAATGGTTTCCCTTGGAAAGTGGCTGGGAAAAGGGTTTGGGGGGTAAAACGGGTTGAGAAGAAAAGGGGAGAGAGAAGTGGAAAGGGAAAAGAGAGAAGAGAAATGAGACAAGAGGAAAGAGAATAAAGTGAAGGAAGAGAGAGAAAAGAAGGAGATGCAGAAGAAGAAGAAGAAGGAAGAAAGGTAAGAAAAATAAGTAAGAAAAAAGAGAAAAGAAAAAGAGAAATGTAAAGAAAAGAAAGAGAACGATGGGAAAGGGGGAAAGAAAAAGAAAAAAGAGGAAAAAAACTAAAAGGGAAAAGGAAAGAAATAGAAGAAAAGGGGGAGAAAAAGAAAACGTAAAGGAAAAACAAAACAAGGAGGAGGAAGAGCAAAGGGAGGAGAGGAGGAAGCGAGGGGACCCGCCGGGTGTCACAGTTCTGCCCGAGCCCAACGCCCGGCAGCCGCTTTGTTCCCACCTCCCGTCCCCCTTTCCATTCCTGCCCCTTTTCTCGCGTTCGTGCACAGCAGGAGACACTCTCGGGGGGCTCTGCCGGGTGGCAGTGACACTGCTGGGGGCTCTGCCAGGTGACAGTGACACTGCCGGGGGCTGCCCCCTCCCAGCAGCGGCACCCCGGGGTACCCGAGCTTGTCTCCGGGAGCACCGGCATGAATCCCTCATCGAGAGAAGCACAAACCCTCCACAAACACCCTGAAAAAGTGCTGGGGTACGAGGCTGAGGGGGACATCGGAGTCCCCCAATGCCCTGAATGTCCCCACAAGGTCCCTTTCCCGGGGGACTGCAGCGCTGTGAGAGATCCCCAAGGATGAATAACCCACCCGCAGGTAGCCATAGTGGGGCGACCACCTCTCCACAGTGACAAAAACCAGAGTAAATCAATAATCTGGGTTTTTCTTGGTGGTGTTGAAGGCAGAGGAATCACCAATTTGGTGAGATGCTTTCAGATGTTTTCCAGGAAAAGCGAGCAGGTTTGGAATCATCTCTCCTCGAATAAATGCCCTGATTTTGATGATTTATTCTTCAATTTCTGCTCTTCTGGCTGCCCGTGTGTGTGGACAAGTGAGTGAGTGACTTTGAGTGATCCAGCAGGAATCCAGTAGAGGAGCTCCTCTGGAAACACCAAGGTAGGAATTCACTGCCTTCCGCTTGAGAAATGTCACCAAAATCCCGCAGTTTACCCCCAAAAAGAGGATTAACGTCAGGCACTGATCCAGGGATCCATTTCCAGAGGCCTGGCAGGGCAGTGTCCGTCCCACCCCCCCTCTGCGAGTTGGGGGGCGGATGAGGAAGGGCCACCCCCCCACCCCCCCCCCTCCCCTCTGGGAAGGATCT
>VZTZ01006223.1:29089-95346 GCA_013400955.1 Drymodes brunneopygia
CACTGTGGTTTGTGGCTCCCCGGGAAGGAATCCAGCCGGGAAAAAACTCCGGCCCTTTCTCCACCGACCGCTTCCTCTCTTTAAAATTCCGGCCCCTCTCGGCCGGTCATCGAGATCTGCGCCCTGGCAGGCTTTTTTTTTTTTTGAGTTTAAGACAGTTTTAGCTTCGAGATCAGGCCCTTTCCCCACCCCTCCCGGCTTCTTTTCCTTTCCCTTTCCCTTTGGCGGGATATGATATAATTTTTTTAATGCCCTACTCCCGTGAAAATTTTCATTCTCTCTGCAGATTCGGCCCAGG
The DNA here is from genome assembly GCA_013400955.1 of Drymodes brunneopygia. Lineage (NCBI taxonomy): Eukaryota > Metazoa > Chordata > Aves > Passeriformes > Petroicidae > Drymodes > Drymodes brunneopygia. The sequence continues at coordinate 29,388 of VZTZ01006223.1, forward strand.
AGACGTTTAGGGACAGAACGAGAGCGCGGGTCCCGCCGGGACCTGTCCCCTCCCCGCCCGGATCCGCCGCCCGACTCGCCCCGGTCCCGGTGGGTCGGGCCTGGACCGCCCTGGGAGGGGGGAAAAGCAGCAACAACGAGGCGAAGCGAAGCAGGGGAGTCAGCGGGGAGGGCTGGGGGGTGAACCGGCCCCTCCACGGCCTTTCCAGAGACTTTTCTCGTTTACCCGGAAACTTTGGACGGCCTCGAAAGTCAGCGGGAGGCAGCGACGGGGTCGCGGCGGCGGCGGGGAGTGGGGCCAGGGGGGTTTCCATCCGATTTCGCCCCGGGGGAGCAGTTTGAGGGCGGGCCGTGTCTCTTTTCGATGTAACCCCCGCAGGTTTTCCCCGAACGAAGCGGCCCCGCGGAGCTGCGGCGCATCCCGCGCCGGGGCCGGGCGCCCCCGGGGTTCCGCACCCACCTCGGTCGGGGACCGGGGCCCGGGTCCCTCCCGCTGTCCCCGGCCCGCGAACACCACTGGGAGTCTCCGGGAGCCTCTTTCAGCCGCAATTTGTTTTCAAAAGTTCCCCGCAGATCAGCACTGAACTTTACACCCTGGCAGAGGCACGGAGAGGGCTCGACCCCGTCCGAGCATTCGGGGCAAAAGCGTGGAAAAACCTCTGCGATTTCGCCCAGCTGCGAGATATAAAAATTATACAATCGAATTTTTATTTTAATTTTGTTCCCTAAATTTCCCCCTCCCTCTCGTTGTCTCTCCGCCTTTCCCCGGTCAGGCCCGGCCATCCCCGAGCCGGGTTGGGGTGCGGGTGTCCCCCAGCGGGACACACACAACGAGTTTGCCCCGACTCTACGGGACGGGACCGCGGGTGTCCCCCAGACCTCCGAAATGTCCTTGTTCTCCCTGCTCCGCCTTCTGCCACTTTTTGCTCCTTCTGCATTTTGGGGACCTTCAAATCCGCGCCTCTGAGCCCTCCTAAAGCTCTCTGAGGCTCTGGAGGTGGGAGGCAGGAGCCGGGGCGGGGCCGGGGCCGGTAAAACATGGAGGGAACGGGAGGAACCGGGCGCTTTCTGCCGCGCCGCATCCCCTGTGCGCCGACAGCACGCGAGCCAGATGCAGTTATTTTATACACGATATAGATAATCTATACCATATATATCTTATACATCATATATAGAAAGCGGGAGGATTTATTTTATATAAATGAGTTTTAAAAATACATTCTATATATTTTAAATTTTTTTTCTCTCTGTTTCTCTGTTTCCCGCAGATATTTTCCTGTCTCTTCAGACTCTTTTACCTGGCTCGGGAGAAGCCGTTTTTGCTTTTTCGCTAAGACCCCGGCTTTGGACACTTTTCTCCCCGTTCCCGAGGGCAGAGGGAAGGCAGGGCCTTGTGTGATCCGCAGAGCGGCCCGGGGAGGGGGAGCGGGCCCGGCCCCCCGGTCTCGGCGGCTCAGCCCCGCAACAGGTACCGGGGTACCCCGGCCCGGGGCTGCGGGGACCGGCCCGGCCTGCGGGAAGCGCCGTGGGAGGCAATGCTGGGGGCAGGAAGGGCTCGGGTGAGGTAAAATGGGAAATGAAGCTGGAATGGGGACAGGCAGGGACAGAGACAGGCACTTGATAAGGGTGAGGGAAAATGGCAAAGGAGACAGGGAAGGGAACAAGGCAAGGATGTGGTGACACGGCAGGGAGGGGGATGAGGAAAATGGGAAATGGTGCAGGGATGATGAAAAGGCAGAGATGGGGATGAGAAAGGAAGGGGACAAGGCAGGGACGGTGACGAGGCAGGGATTGAGACAAGACAGGGATGGGGATGAGGGAGACACAAACTGAAGCAATCGGTGGGGACGAAGCAGGGACAAGACAGGGACCTGCCAACCCCCAGCCAGAGCAAGCAGCTGCCCTGGGGGACAGGCAGGGGGTCCCCGCGGTTTGGGATGCCCGGGCTTGCCCCTCGCCCACCCGGACTTGCTTGGGACACGGGGCGTTGGTCTCCAAAATAATCCCGAGTGGCTCAGACCCCGCCGGGGCCGTTCCCCACACACGGAGCAGCCCCAGCCGATACCCCCGCACAGATCGGCCCGGGGAAAATGCGCACCCACTGCCCCCGAACCCACGCCCTCCTATCAAACGCAAAGCCACCCCCGTGGCAAGGCTCCCCCCACGGTGGCAGATGCCACCCAAGTGCCAGCCTGGCTGGGGCACGAGGTGCTGGCACCCCTTTCTCCGCGACCTCCCCTCTCCCGCGGCAGTAATTGCTGCTGTATTTATCCAAACTGGGAGGGGGTGCCTGAGAAAGACTTCGAAGAGTAATTTTCCGGGAATTCTCCTCGGTGTAATTGTCTTGATAATAAATCCAGACGCTTAGCCTGTGTATGAATTGCTTCTTACCATTTTCATTTATTATTGAACACAGTGGGGAGAGGGGAGAAACGCAACAGGGCTCTTTCTTGTGAGAGAGAAGGGGCGAAGGGGCTGAGGAGACGATTTCTCTGCAGATCCGGGAAACCTGGATGTGTTCATCACTTTGCTCTCTGGTTTGCTGGGTTTTTTCTCCCCTTAATACCTAGCCCATTTCCCCACCCCACACTTTTTGGGGGGTTATTGAAAACTAATTAAATAACCCGTTAGCTAACACGTTAAATTAAGATCCACTCTTGGATTTAATGATGTCTCCGGAAGAATTGACAGAAATGTGAAGACAGACTGTCAATAGATTCCTTCCCCTGGTTACAGTGTATAAATGTGATTAAAACAGATCTCCAAGAAGGGTGTCCCGACACACAGGGATGGAGCCAGCGGAGTACCTGTGGGGCTCTGGAAAGAAACATCTCCTGAAGTGGGTGCTGAGCGGGGAGATGGATGGCAGAACGAGGTTGCTGCTCCCTGGAGGATGAGAAACCACCCTGAGCCATGATTTGGACTGCAGGGAGACCCCGGGAAAAGCTCTGGGTTAGGGGGAAGCATCTCACAGACATCCCCAGGCCGTGCAATGAAGCACCAGCGCTGCTCCTTCATCCCCGGCCCTCGCAGCGCTCCAGGGCAGCCTTGTGCCACGAGCACGGACATGGAGCTGAGCCCAGGCGTGCAAACAGCCGGCGTGGTGAGCACACACCCATGGCTTTGTGCCTAAGCTCTCAGGTAAAGGTTACCTTAGCATCCAGGCTGGAAAAAATCGATGGCTGATACAGCATGAGACTCGGAGAGACAACATACATCTGTCACTTAGGGATTCGATGGGCTTAGAATAGTCTTGTCAACAAATGATTGTTTAAACAGAATATCTCAACTGTTTATGGCACCCTTAATCCATACATCTGAGCACCACTGGAACATGTCGGGAGCAGGGATTGCTCTGTGGAAACCTCTGTCGTTAGGTCCGGGGCTGCAGAACACTTAAGCATGTGTTTAAGTCTCTTAAACTTCAAATTAATCATGTACTTAAGTGTTTTGCTCGGCCAGGCCTGGCTTAAGAACAGGGAAATACCCGTCATTATGTTAATGGATGAAGTTTTTTTTCCTGCTCTTCATTTGTAAAGGGCTGCGCACACACGTGTGCTCTGGACACGGAGGCTCCAGGCTGATTTATCCAGTGTGCAAACACAGCCACTTGTCACTCGGCTTCCCAGGTTATTCCGCAGCTCTTCCTTCTCCCCTGGGCACTGGAGTCCTTGATGTGGCATTTCAGGGAGGCCTCGGGTCAGTGGAAAGGGGGGTGGGTGGGTGAAAACCCCCCCAGGGGCTGTGAGTTCAATGATGTGGAGAGGAGCAGATGGAGAGGGCTGCAAAAAAAGCTGCAGGAGAGTGGAGAGGGGACCTTGAAGCCCATCCAGTTCCACCCCTGCCTTGGGCAGGGACATCCCCCACTGTCCCAGGCTGCTCCAAGCCCCCTCCAGCCTGGCCTTGGACACTGCCAGGGATCCAGGGGCAGCCACAGCTGCTCTGGGCACCCTATGCCAGGGCCTCCCCACCCTCACAGCCAACAATTCCTTCCCAATGTCCCATCCATCCCTGCCCTCTGGCAGTGGGAAGTCATTCCCTGCGTCCTGTCCCTCCACCCCTTGTCCCAAGTCCCTCTCCAGCTCTCCTGGAGCCCCTTTGGGTACTAGAAGAGGCTCTGAGCTCTCCCTGGAGCTTTCTCTTCTCCAGTTGAACATTCCCAATTGTGAAAGCCAAGCCCCTGGTTAGTGCCTCACGCCTGATGGGTCTCGCAGATGGAACTGGGGTAATTCTGTCCCACGATGTCACCTCCCTCTCTTCCTACAGAATCCATGTCCCAAGCTCAAACCCATCAGCAAGATCCTGAGCCCATGGAGACTTTCACCACCTCCTCATGAAACCTGGGCTGGGGTTGGAGGAAGTCTGAGAGAGGCTAGGACAGGGATGGCCACAGTCCTGGGGACACCACAAAGGGCTTGAGCCCTTTGGTATCAAACCCAGTCCCCAGAACTCTGGAATCCAGGAGCTGCTGGAGCAGTTCAGACCCAGAGAGCTGGGAAAAGGTGGCTGGGGAGCATCCACCCTGCCTGGGTGCTGTGGCTGAGGATCAGCCCTGAAGGTTTCTGTGGCAGGGAGGACCAGGAATATTTTCCCAAGACTCTGCTCAGCTCTCGGGGCCAGTGCAGAGCTTGTCAGATATCGAGCAGGGCCGTCAATGCTGCAGCTCTAAGTGAAAGCAAAAATCAGTTAATGGTCTTGCTGAGCCCTGCTCTGGGCGTGGGGAGTCCTCTCAGAACCCGGGGCGGGTGATTTGTGAGGGGCTGCTTAGTAAAGTGATCATTCAGCAGCCATTACCGTGTGTATAAAACAAAATATCCCCAAAATCCCAGAGGGAAGAGGAAAATCACGGCCCCGACTCGAGGAAGTGCGGCTATTCATCAGAGCCTGTAAGTACCTGCTCAAACCCCCTGGGAATTTGGAGAAGGGGTTTAGGATCTGACGGGATCCTCCTCCTGTGAGGATTTATGGGAACTTTAATTTCTTCATGTAGGAAAATAAAGCAAGGAATTGAAAAGAGAAATCCCAACCATTACAGACATTGTCAATCAAGGCAGGGGGTTCTGACAGGCTTTAGAGTAGCAGCTAAATTTAAGTTCGGGCTGTTTTTCAAATTTCCTTTTAGTGTAAATTAATCATGATTTAAAAACAAAAATAAAATCACACGGGGCTGGAAGAGGAAAATGATTCCTCTGGAAATGCTGAAGTGGGATAATCTGATGACTCCTGTTCTTTTCAAATGGCCAATGAAATATTTGAAAAGGGAGATTTCAGGAAGCAGTGACTCCTTTGGAAGAAGAATTTCTTTTGATAAAATGACATTTTTCTGATTTTTCCAAGCTTTTGGAGTATCTCTGATCTCTGCTTGATGTGGAAAAGCTTCAGAGGCTCCCAGGGACAGGGCCCTCAACTTTTTCCCCAAGGTTTGTATCCTGCCCATCCTCCAGGTGAAAAAAAATAGTGTAGGACAAGAAAATTCCAAAAGGCAACTGCAAAGGAGGAGAAAATTGCAGCAGCAGAGTCAGGAGGACTCCTCACAGCACACGATTTGATTCCTTTGGCCACCCTGAATAAGGAATCCAACCCTGCCTGGGTGTAAAGTCTGAGTTACTGCACCTGCCTTGCTCTGAGTTATGCTCAGCTCTTCTGAATGAAAAACTACTGGAATTTTTAATCTACATTAAGATAATAATTAATCTTTCAGGATAATACCATATCTTTAAAATAGGAGAATAATTTGTCTTTCAGATAGGATCATAACACATCCTCTGATGCTTCTTCCTTGGGCTGAAGGTCAGGTGAGGGTCCATAAAGCTGCCCCCAGTGAGCAGGGGTTTGGATCAAAGCCCATCCAGGTGGGTTTCTTGTCTCCAGTACGAGTCAGAATCTACCCAGATGTGATGCAGGTCCTTGTTTGCTCACCTTTCCAGCAGGAAAAAGCTTCTCCCCCCGTTTGACCGGGAACTGTTCTGATGCAGAACCCCAGAGTCGAGTTTTGAACCCCAAAATTAATCAAAGGGATGACCCAGGGAACATGTGGCCCAGTGACAGCAGGGACATGCCAGTGTCAGGGATCCTGGGATTTACTGCAGTCAAACAGGCTCTGCCAAGGGCTAAGGGTTGGGATCAGAACTTTCCTGAGCCAGCTCTGAGCTCGTTTTCTGTCTGGGGAGCATCTCTGGCTGTGAGTTTTCTCTCATGGGAGCTGATCACAGGGCTTGGGTTTGATGATCCCAGAGAAATGTGGCTTTTCCCAGCTTTTGTGGGAACCCACCTACACTTGTGGGAATGAGGCCGCTTCCCATGGGTGTCTCCCAAGGGAAAACATCCACTTGGGAGCACTTGTGGTCCAGTACTGACCTCTCTGTCCTCTGGCTGTGTGAGACAATCACTAAACAAGGGCTGTAAACACTGGTATGAAGAGTTTGGGCTATAAATGTGACCTCATACAGGGACTGCAGGAAAAGACACACACGAAGAGTAGGATGGAGCGAGAGCAGCATCAATTCCTGCACAGCAAATACTCTGCAGCACCTGGGAAAGCACCTCCCCAGCCCTGATCTGCATCTGATGGAGGAGTACCAAAACCTGGGCACTGCTTTTAGGATGAGCTGCAAAGATGATGCTGCTGGGGAGGCCATGGGAGCCAGAGCTCCGAGCCTCCCATGACCTGGGATGTGCCTAATGAAGGGCTCTTTGGGAGGAGGGATGGACCTTGTCTACACACAAAATTGCAAGCCAAAATTGGTCTTGTGTAGACACTCTTAAATCATTTTAAAGCAGGTTGGTATTGGTTTGTATAATTCGATTCCTTTACCAAAGCGAAGCGAAATCGATGCAAATGGGGTTTACATTGATCCCAGTACATCCGCACAAAGGTTTTGCCCCAGTTTAATGAAATCAGTTTAAAAAGACACCTTTAGCTAACCTGGCATAACTTTGTGTCCAGCCAAGGTGAGGGAGGCAGGGAGAAGGGAGGACAGGAGTGTGATGTGCCCCAAACAGAGGCGGTGATGGGGATTTTTCGGGCCCTGTTGCAGAGGCTGCAGTGGCGAGAAGTGATAAGGAATGGGTCAATAGAGTTTTCTCAAAGATTTTTTTTTTTAAAGAAAGGTTAAATGTGAGGTGATATCGATTTCCCTTTCCTCCTCGTCCCTCCTCTCGCCACCCCCCAGCCCCTTTCCCTTCCTCCCTGCCCTTTCCCCACCTCTCCGCCGCCCAGAGCCAGCCTTGGAGGAGGACTCGCAGCCCAAAGTGGCCAAGTGACCAGGGAGGACCACGGCACGGCCGCGGCGCTGGCCAATGGCCATCCCAAGGAGCCCCCGTTGCTTAGCAACCCGCGGCAGAGAGAGGCAGGGAGCGCAAAAAGATGGATTTTCAGATTGCAGCAGCCAAGCAGATCAATTCTGCAACATGGGCTACAGTGGCCAAGCGGAATCTCTCTTGCTCCCAGCAGGTATTGATCCAGCCATGCTATAGGCATTGAATGAGCTCTAATAAGTCCTGAGTAAACAGGAACAAGGACTTAAGTGATAGCCCAGCAGTCAAACATCAACTCCCTTTGTCTTCTTCTTCCTCCTCTTCTTCTTTTTTTTTTTTAATTGCTGAAGGGTTTGCGAGAAAAGGACAATAAACTTTATTGATAGAAAAATAGAGTCAGAATATCACTTCCTTCGCAGCTTGGGAGGGTTTGGAGGGAAAAAAAGTCCTTGCCTTGAAATTCCAGGTTGGCTGTGGAGAGCAGTGACCTGTGGCCACAAATGGTGAACGTGGCTCCCAGTTTCCCTGAGCTTCCCTGGGCATGGCCAAGACTCAATAGCAACGTTTTCAAAGGGAATTTTCATGGAATCCCAGCCTGGTTTGGGTAGGGAGGGATCTCAGAGCTCATCCACTTCCACCCCAGTGCCATGGACACCTTCCACTGGACCAAGTGGCTCCAAGCCCCATCCAACCTGGCCTTGGATGCTTCCAGGGATGGAGCATGGATGTCATCATGGAAAACATGGAGTTATCCCAGGGACAGGCTCGTATCCAGAGCTGCCCATTTGGAGCACCCATGGAAGTGACCACATCCAGGAGTTTGAACTTCAGGTGGAGTCTCCTCCAGATCTCCAGGGGAGGAAAGGGGAGGTTAAACCTCCTGGAAGGGAAATGTAATCCAGGCCAGGCTTTGGGAAGGGGCTGGGAGCAGGGAAATGACTCCTTTGGAGATGCCAGGGCAGGCAGCAAAGGTGGCAAAGAGTCGGAAGGGCTTGTTCAGACCTGTGGGATGCTCAGGAAGAGGAAGCAGCAAATTTGTCCTTGGCTGTGAGAGGCTTTGTTTGCTGAAGGGAGATGCCCAGTCTGGGAGCGGAACCAGGCAAGGAGGAGTCTGGGCTGATCCAGGACTCTGAGCGCAAAGAGAGGAACCCAGGATGGCATTTTGGGGGACATCACCAAGCTTGAAGGACCTGACTGTAAAGAAAACGTGTGGCTGAGACCAAGGAAAAGCCCAAATTAACTCAAGTGACAAAAACTTGACTTGGCAGGTCCCAGACTCTGGGAAAAGTGTCTTGAATGGTTTGAGAAAAACCCTCCATTGCTTGGACTTTTCCAGCTGCCCTCTACTCAGGGCTGCAGTGCCCAGCCCACTGCAGCCCAAGAGCCTGGAGAGCAAACACCCCATGGCCACGTCAAAACCTGCTGTGTGTCCCTGTCCCTGTTTCTGCCCTGTCCCTGTCCCTGCCCCTGTCCCCCCTCCACCCCATTGCTCCCATGCCTCCTCCTGCAGTCTCTCCACCCCCTTTTCCTTCCCCAGCCTTCCCTCCCTGCAGTGCGGAACCCTCCAGGCTCAGGGCTCTCCATCCACTGCTCCCCGTGTCTCAGTTTTACCTGTTCTCTCCTCAAATTCCTTAAATATCCTGAATTTCCACCTCCGTCTCCGTGCACAGTGAAGCCTCTGGCCCCTGCTGTCCCCCAGCTGAGGAGCTGCTGCTGCTGCTGGCGCAGGCAGGACCAGGATCCCATCCCAAGGGCTGGATCCTGCTGCCCTGGCCATTCCCAAGCGACACCAATTAAACACCTGGAGCTGCTCCAGGTTTATCCCGGGATCACAGGCCAGGGCTGTCTCCAGCGATTACGGGGCTGGGGAAATGAGAGCTCTGAGCTTGCACTCCTGAGTTCTCCCAGCCCACATTTCAGCGGCTTCATCATAACAGGGCTGATAATGAATTGATCTGATATGGAGGTGGCTGCTGCCCGCAGCTCAGCCCCAGTCACAGAAGTGAGTCAGTGAATCCTGAACACTGAGACGGAGGCTGGGGGAGCTCTGGGTGGGTGCAGGAGTGCCTGGGTGGTGCCCCTGGGGGTGTTTGTGAGCGTGCACAGCCCGCGTGGGGCTTGGTCACTCTGCGGATGGGAGAAAGAGTGAACAGCCGAGCACTTGCCCATCCCCAAAGATATTTGCCATTTTCCAGGACAAGGGAAGATTTAGTCTCTTTTTCTGAAGGTTTCTGCATTTCAAAGTAATATCAGAAGGGCTTGAAGCTTAATCTTTGTTACCCAGGAGGCTCCAGGAATCAGGCAAAAGGAGGAAAGGAATCGAATCGATCCCGCGGTATGAATTTATTCCCGGGGGGGTCCGAGGCACCAATATTTTCTCTCCCCTCCATTAAAGAGGTAACACCAGCCCCACATAGAAGCCCCTCACGTGTCCAGCACAGGAGTTGTGCTGCAGCAGAGGGAACGGTGACATGGGGGATGAAACCCACGGGAGGTTCAATGGCATCACCTGGAGGACTGGAAGGAGATTGGGAAGGAATTGTTCCCTGTGAGGGTGGGGAGGGCCTGGCACAGGGTGCCCAGAGCAGCTGTGGCTGCCCCTGGATCCCTGGCAGTGTCCATGGCCAGGCTGGAGGGGGCTTGGAGCACCCTGGGACGGTGGAAGTTGTCCCTGCCATGGCAGGGGGGGACTGGATGAGCTCCAAGGTCTCTTCCAATCCAGTTCTGTGATTCTGCGAATCTGTGATTTCCTTTTTTATACAGTAAGAAAAAAACTCCTCTCCACTCGTTGCACTCCAAGCTCAGGCTTTTCCTTCACAGCTCAAATTTAGAGCATGCTCAGGAGCTGCATTAAACCACATTAAATCCACCTGAGCACCAAACTGTCCCCAGCCAGTGGAGCTGCAGTTAGAGCTCCGTGGTCTTTGCTGAGTTTTGGGCAGGGCAGCAGGACCAGCGGCTGTGAGGGGCTGGGACAAGCAGCCCTGGGGTATTTATGGCTCTGACTGCACGGCTCCAACCAGAGCTATCAGCTTCCCACCACAATGCGCCCAATCGTTTGAAATTTAAAACAAAATGTAAAACAAGGAATAATGGTAACAAAAAAGGCTTAATTAATTGAAGTAAATTGCATCACAATAGTGATTTCTCAGTAACTTGGCTAAGTGCCCCATTATTCTGATTTCACTCAGTATTCATGGATCCTAAATAAATCACGCACCCTGCACTTACAGCCTGTGCAGAGGGGCAGGGGGATGGAGGTCCTGCCATCTCCTCCACCTCTCCATCGATATCTCAGCTCTTCCCGAGTGTCCGCCTTAAATGGCAGCCAGAGGAATGACCGTCAGAAGGAATTAATTGTACAGCAGGACTTTTTGGGGGAGCGTTTCTTTCTCTTTTTTTTTTTTTTTTTTTTTTAACCTTTGCAAAATATTTCCCCTGGAGATTCACCAGGAAGTTTTTCCCGGGTTGTTTCCCCTCAGTGCTGCCCTGGTCTGGTTATCAATATCCTACCACTGCAAGTTTATTTGGAATCATTTATTTTCCCACTGCTTGAGCTACCTGGCTGCTCCCAGCAGTGATGGGCTCGGCTCAGCCCTGTGGCTGGCACCTCCCTGGGCATCGTTTGATTTGCTGGAGGGGACCATTGACCATGGTGAGGGCCAGGGACAGCAGCTGGGTCACACTCAGTGCGAATTTGCTCATGGCTTTGCTGTTCCTGCCTCTATCCATGGTTATCCAGGGCTGATCCAGCATTGAGAGCCGCCCGGAGCCTGCTGAGTGCCAGCCTGGAGCGGCTTCGAGCTGGTGAACGGCTGCTTTGGGGCGTTTGATGAGATGCCAAGCGCTGAGCTGAGGAGGATGCTGGAGCCCATCCCAGCGGCCAGAACCGCTGGAGTGGGGTCCTGCACCCCGGCATTCCCGGCACGGACCCACCAGGGCACCACGGACTAATCGCTGCTGCCTGCACCAAGCCTGAGCATCCCAGAGGCGTCTTCTCCAGGAGCCTGACGCTGAAAAAATCCCTCCGAGATGCTGCAGCCCCGTCCCTCCTCCCCGCCGGAGTGGGGCTTGGTACGGCCAGCATCGATCCGATCGCCGTTCGATGGGATCAGCAGCAGGGAGGCTCCGGGGGGGCGGGCGGGGGGAACAGAGCCTGCCACAAAGAGGCTTCCTCAGCCTGTGGTTCAGTGAGATCCCCCAGTGTCTCCCAGGATCTCCTCAGTGTCCCCAGCTGCTGCGTGGTCCCCTCTGTGCCATGGAGGAGGTGACTTGGCGCAGCCGCTGCTGCCGCGTTATCCCTCAGGTATCACATGGGCTTTTCCTTCTCTCCTCTCCTCAAAAGAATCATCCCCTCTCTCCTCTAAAGCGTCCCTGGAGGCCCCATCCCCAAATCCCACCCAGGGCCAGCCCAGCCACCTCCCCACTGTGCAATTCCTATGGAGCGGCCACTGCTGCGAGGGGACGAGGAATCAATAAATCAATGGCAATCAAGATCCCAAGGTGCAATCATAATTAATGCTCATCCCTGATGGATCATGTCATGGTTTCGCCGTGTTCACGTGAGCCGGGATGATAAAACCGATTGTTTAATAGCGCTTTTCCAGATCCCTTCCCATTCCCAGTCCTCCCTAGGGCGTCCCCTCTCCTGCAGGAGGGACAGAGATGACACCGCAGGAGCCCCAAGGAGCCATTTGGAGAGAGGGGCAGCGCGGGGGAGCCTCGGAGGGGACGGGATGTGCCGGGAGCAGGCGGTCACAGGGGGTTTGTGCCCAGGGTGGGTGACAGCACCGCTTTGGCTGAGCACGCAGCCACAGCGGAGGTCACCACGGAGAGTGGGTGTCACCGCTGGGTGCCACAGGCAGTACTGGGAGGTGTGGGGAGCTCGTTCCTCACCTCGGCGCTCCTAGAGCAGCTCCCAGCCGCGCAGGGCTCTGACCGGCCCAAATCGCCGGCGGAGGCTGGCGGAGAGCCCTGTGGATGTCAAAAACCCGGAGTAACCAGACTCGGATCAATCCATCAATGCGCGGCGTGGTTAAACAGCGTTGTGCACCCCTCGCTCCCGTTAAACCATCATTCCTGAGAGATCCTGAGATCCCTTTGTGCCGCCGTGTCCCCACCGGGCCGCTCCGGCCGCGGTGACAGTGGCGATGGCATGGGGGCCGCTCCCTTCTCCTGCCGCGCTCGGATCCGCTCTGGCCGCGGGCGCGGAGGGGTGCGGAGGCTCCCTCAGGTTGGCTGCTCGGGAGTTCGGGGGACGATGAGCCCCGGGGACCTCCTGTGGTTTCGCTGGGAGGTGCAGATGGAGAGGGGGAAGCAGAGGGATGCCCTGCTGGTGTTTCGCTCCCCGTTTCGTGGCCGTGCCTCTCGGTGATCCCCGCCCGCGGCGGCGGCGGGAGCAGCCCCACTTCTCGATGGATGCTCCCCGCTCCCGGGATCAGGGATGGCACTGGCTCCGATTCCTGACCCCGTGCGGGTCGTGGCTGCTTCCTCAGCACCCTCCACAATCAGCTGGGGGGATGCAGAGGCCGAGGCTCAGCTCCATCCCGCCCATCCCACGGGGATCAGCCCCATCCGAGTCCCCTGGAAGGCTCAGAGTCCCCCGCAGCCGCAGAGCTTTGTCTGCAGCCTTTCACTAACAGCTGGGTGGATGCCAAAATTCCTCCTTTCCCACTTTTGGGGGACTCTCCGAGGCCATTCCAGAGGGTGCAGGAAGTTGGGAAGCGCCCGGGGAGCGCAGCAGCAGCAGCAGCAGCAGGGCCTGGCGGGAGCCCACGAAGCAGAGCCGGGTATTGATTTCCTATTGATCCCATGCAACCACATTCTGCAGCGGCTGCTGTCCTACATTTCAATCCCACACCTTCGCCTATGACTTTAATGGGCTTCATCACAGCCCAAAGCTTTATTTAACCAAGAGGGGAGGGAACGGCGGGCGGCTGCCAGAAATCAGAGCAACCGGGTCCCCGGGGTCCGCCCGGGCGCAGCTGGATCCTCCGGATCCCTCCCAGCTCCCAGGACAAGTTCTCGGGGTGTTTTAGGGGCTGTGGGTGCCCCCACACCCCTACAGCCCTGACGTGAGGGTGCTCCGGGCGTCGGTGACAGCACCCGGCTCTTCAGCAGCGCTGCCACCTCCGGGTCTCTCTGCAGCCCGTCCTGGCTGTGCCCGCACAGCTCCATCTCCCGAACAAAGGGCTCCAAGCGCTGCCGGAAGGGCAAAACGAAGCTACACCTCAACGGGGATCTGCATAATAACGGGTGTGGGAGTGCTGCCGCCACCCCACAGCCCAGATGTGAGGTTACAGACGACACGCACACCCCCACGACAGCTGTAAGATGAATATGGAGGAGCTGGGTCCGGTTAGGGATGCCTGAGCCTTCCATGGGCGTTCCTCGAGTATCCATCAATGCAAATCGATGTTCCGGCGGTCCGGAGTGTTGGGATTCAGCTCCTGCGAGCAGCCTGGGGGGCTGGAAGCAGGGGGACAGGGCAGACAGAGCAGGGGAGCACAGAGAGAAGCAACTGAGCATGGGGTCACCCCTGGGAGCCGGGATGGAGAGGACAGGCGCTTCAGCAGGGCCAAACCCTCCTGGTCAAGGATCCTGAGAGAGGGGAGAAGGAACCAGAGGCACGGAGGGATGGTTGGTGCTCTAGACCTGCTCAGGCAGACAGTCCTTGCCATTCCTCCTCCTCCAGGTTTTTCTGGGCTGTGTAGGTGCCAGGCTGGTGAATTCCCCCAACACTGTTCCAGCAATCTGAAAAGGTTTCTCCAGAGGCTGCCAGTAGCTCAGGTGAACCATGGCTGGGAGCAGGAAGAGATGCAGGACTTGAGAGCAATAAAGGTGGAGGACCTGAGAGCAGGAAGATAAGGGAGCAGGATGGATGGATGGAAGACCTGGGAGCAGTAGAAATGGAGGACCTGGTATGAGGAAGAATGGAGGATTTGGGAATAGAAGAGATGGAGGACCTGGGCACTGGGAAATGCCCAAGAGCCATTCAGGCTTTCCTGGTGGCAGCAGATTCACATCCCAGCTCCACTGGCCCCTTTCAGATCTCCTCTCAAGAAGCCTTTTAGGGCTGATTTCAATGGGAGAAGCTTGAAGCCAAAGTCAGACTCTTCCAAAGAGCCCCCACTGCCATCCCATCCTCCCCCTGCTCCAAGGCAGACCCCAGCCCATGCTCCTGCTCCCTCCCTGGGGCAGAATATGGATGTTGCGTTTATTTTTGATTTATGCCAAGCTGAAAAAGAAATACATTTTCTTCAATTATTAATCAGTGAGGTGTGAGAGTGGGGCACGAGCTGGAATTAACTCCATGACCTTTGGGGGTGGGATTTTAACTCCCTGCCTCCCTCCACTGCTGAGTCCAGCACATGTTCCCAGTCCCCTCAGCAGGAACGGGGCTGCTCCCGTGAGCAAGCCCCTGGCAGATGTCCCCAAGGTTGCTGAGGGTGTTCAGATGATGGGGACAGTGTAGGACACAGGCACCCAGCCCAGGCTATGGGGACATCCAGAGCCACCCTGGTGTTCACATGCACCCCGTGCATGGGCAACCTGAGCCCAAACTGGGTCAAGGTGTGGATGCACCTTCCCTGCTCTGCTCCATCCCACCACAGCTTCCTCAACACCTCTGGTCACATGGAATCACAGAGTCACCCCCTTGGAAAAGACCTCTGAGATCATTGAGTCCAAGCGGTGCCCGATTCCCACCTTGTCACCAGCCCAGAGCACTGAGTGCCACGTCCATGCTTTCCTTGGACGCCTCCAGGGATAAGGACACCATCACCTCCCTGGGCAGTTCCAAGACCTGACCACTCTTTCCATGCAGAATTTCTTCCTGATGTCTGACCTGAACATCCTCTGGTGCAACGTGAAGCCATTCCCTCTCCTCCTGTCCCTGTTCCCTGGGAGCAGAGACCGACCCCCCTGGCTGCCCCCTCCCATCAGGGAGCCACAAGGTCCCCCCTGAGCCTCCTTTTCTCCAGGCTGAGCCCCTTCCCCAGCTCCCTCAGCTGCTCCTGGTGCTCCAGACCCTTTCCCAGCTCCTGGACACACTGCAGCCCCTCCAGGTCTCTCTTGCAGTGAGCGGCCAGAACTGGACACAGCGCTCAAGGTGTGGCCTCAGCAGTGCCCAGCACAGAGGGACAATCCCTGCCCTGGCCCTGCTGGTCACACTGGTTTTGATACGAGCCAGGTGCCATTGGCCTTCTTGGCCACCTTGTCCATGTACAGGTCCTTGGACAGGGTGGGACACCCCAATGCCACCTCTGCTCCTACACAGCCGCTCTCCTATAGAGAGACGCAGCGGGATCAGGTCCCCAAAGCTCCCCACAGTCCTTTGGGTACCCTCAGTGGGCTCCCAGCCAGGACAGAGACCACATCTCCCTCCCCCTCCTTTGGCTCTTGGCTTCTTCTCTTGGCATTGGGAGGACACCCAGTTTTAGGTGTCTGAGGAGGCTTTGGCAAGAAGGTGGCTGGGCAGGAAAGAGGAGATTTTTTTACTTCTCCTCCAGCCTCCTGCCTTGAAAACACCCCTTGAGCCAAAGCCCAAGGGCAGAGCTCACCCTGCCTCCCTCAGAAGGCTGGGGAGGCCCCAGCCCAGCAGGGCAAGGCAAAGTCGGCCTCGGGAAGTTGGAGCATCTCTGGCACAGGCGCGTTCTGGGCTCCCTGCCCCCTCCTGTGCCTCTCCCTTCCTCCCTCCCTCCCTCCCTCCCCCCTCCCCGAAAGCAGCACTGCGGCAGCAGCACCAGCAAACTGATCAAGGCAAGAGGACTGATCAATAGGTGTATTGAGCACTGTTCAAGGTACAGTGATTTTTGCGGATTCAGTGCTAACCTCACGCCGGAGCCCCGAGCTGCCTCTTCTCCCCCAGCTCTGTCACCCCAGGACCGGTTGGGCCACCCCCTTCCAGCACGTGTCCCTCCTGGGGACAGCCAGCCTGCTCCCAGGGGGAAGCTGAGACCTTCCTTGCAGGCTCAAGGCGCTGGTGGCACTTTCAGCTGGAGGGAGAGGGGACAGTGAGCAGCTCCAAGGGGCTTTTCTTCACAGTGAGTTCATGCCAGAGTCTTGGAGACAGCCTTGTTCATGGGGTTTGGACACTCCAAGAAAGGCACATCCAAGCTGTGAAATCCCCAGGGATGGGAATGGAGGAGCTGGGGTCACTGTGATGGTGGGGAGAAGAGAACAAACACCTCACCTGTCCTTGACCAGAGGGTGAGGGAGGAGATTCTGCCCCTCTGCTGCGTTCATATGAGACCCCACCTGCAGAGCTGCCCCAGCCCTGGGCAACATCAGGAGGACGTGGAGCTGCTGGAGCCAGTCCAGAGGAGGCCACAGAGATGCTCCATGGGCTGGAGCCCCTCTGCTCTGGAGCCAGGCTGGGAGAGCTGAGACTGTGCAGCTAAGAGAAGAAAAGGCTATGGTGGGATGTCAGAGCCCCTCCCAGGGCCTAAAGGGGCTTCAGGAGAGCTGGAGGGGACTGGGGACAAGGGATGGAGGGACAGGACACAGGGAATGGCTTCCCACTGCCAGAGGGCAGGGATGGATGGGACATTGGGAAGGAATTGTTGGCTGTGAGGGTGGGGAGGCCCTGGCACAGGGTGCCCAGAGCAGCTGTGGCTGCCCCTGGATCCCTGGGAGTGTCCAAGGTCAGGCTGGGCAGGGCTTGGAGCAGCCTGGGACAGTGGAAAGTGTCCTTGCCATGCCAGGGGGTGGTACTGGATGAGCTTTAGGGACCTTTATGCCTCAAACCATGCTGGGATTCTCTGAGAACCATCTGTGGCTCATGGGCTGAACACCAAGAAGGTGACAGTGGGAGGGGGGATCCCTCCAGCAGCCCAAACTTCCCAGCAGTGCTTGGATGGACAATGCAGGATGATCACAGACACACCCCATGCTCTGTGCTCTGTGGCACAGCAGAAGATGCCTCTGGAAGAGCCCTCTGGAGCTGTTCTGGGCTGCAGCTCCCAGGACGAGCCCACGGGATCATTCCTGGCTTGGGGTCTGTCACGGCACCGCTCAGTGCCGAGGCTTTGATGGAAAAGGATTTTCACATTTAGCATCCCCCAGCTCGCTGACAGCCACCAGGGGAGGGATGGGGAAGGCAGATAGCCCGGAGAGGCTGATAAGGTGTTGGGAAAGATAACACAGAAATTGAACAGAACTTCACGTGAAGAGCTGCTGCTTTAAACCTGTCCCAGCCCCTTTGCTGCCGAGCACGGAGGGACATTGCACCTTGTGAGGTAAAAATAGCACATTTAATGAAGCTGGGAAAACATCAATTGTGTTTGGTTGGAATTGCAGAGACCTCATTTCCATGTTCCCCGTGAAAACGCTTCAGCTTTGGAACAGATATGGAAGCTCCACACGTTGATCTGCAAAACGAGCTTTGAGCCAGAAAAGCGGCAGGAACCAAACACAAAACCTTGTCCCACACCCTCAGGTTTGACCATTATCGCCCTCACACAGGTCAGGGGGTTCAGATTTTGGTCACCCAGGGGGAAAAAAAACAGCACATTTTAACCCTGCTAAATCTGTGATAGAAAATTGCCATCTAAGCTCAATTCTGCTCCAAAATTGAGGGCGTTTGGGAGTGAATGTTGAAGGGAATGGGAGCCTATCCAGGCTGCAAATGCATTTGGGGGAAAAGGATGGACCATCGGCCTTTCAGATGCTGTCTTTGATTTAGGAGGAAGGGAAATGTCTTTCTCTGGAGAGGAAGGAAACATCTTTGCTCACTTTAACCTGGAGGGAAGGATGTGTCCTGGCCCCTGTCCCAGTGCCACTCTGGCAGGACAGTGCTGGTATGGATTTTCGAGGGAGGACAGCAGTGGGGAGGGCGGGGGGTGCCACTGATGCCTTTTCATCTCACTCTGCAGCACTCGGCTCACAGGCTCTCCATCCATCACGCTCCTCGTTAGGGAAAATCTATTCTAAAACCCTCTAATTTTTATTTTAAAGTCTAATAGAGCTTGGTGTTAATTTTCACTTTAAATAATGATTACACACTTTGGAGTACAAGGTGTGCCTGAGTGCCCCAGCCAGGAGTGGGGCCTGGCCACTCCCCTCTCTCTGGGCAGGACCCAGGTGACGGTGCCCAGTGCTCCACAGGTGCAATTCCTATTTGCACCCCTGAAGTCGGTCCTTTCTATATTGAGAAGGAGGAATTTGGGGCAAATTTTCATTGGGAAGTGCTGGCATCAGGCCTGAGGCAGCTCTTGGGTTGAGTTGGTGACACAAACTCCATCTCTGCTCACACAGGGGCTTTGGGAAGGAGCAGCGCCGAAACCCAGAGCTCCATCCAGCTCCCAGCTCCATCCATCCCTCAGCTTCATCCACCCCTGAGCACCATCCATCCGTGGCCTCCATTCATCCCTCAGCTCCATCCACCCCTGAGCTCCATCCATCCCTCAGCTCCATCCAGCTCAGCTCCATCCACCCCTGAGCTCCATCCAGCTCAGCTCCATCCAGCTCCCAGCTCCATCCATCCCTGACCTCCATCCATCCCTCAGCTCTATCAAACCCTCAGCTCCATCCAGCTCAGCTCCATCCATCCCTGACCTCCATTCAGCTCCATCAATCCCTCAGCTCCATCAATCCCTTAGCTCCATCCATCCCAGCTCCAGCTACTCTCCTCCACATCACCTCATGACACAAGGTCTCAGCCCACCGAGCAGGGCTGCCTCGAGCTGCCCAGAGCTCCCAGGCAGACAAACTCTGCTCCCTATTCCCTGCACCCCTCCAGCCCCATCCATCCCCACTTCCCCTGGCAGATTCCAGCTCCTCCTTGGCCTGTCTGGTACCCAGAGGATGCTCAGGGAGGGTCTGCCGAGGCTTGGCCAACCCACCCAAGCAACAAACACAGAAAGAGATGCAAGGATGGAAAATTCCCCTTCATAATTAATAAATGAAGAATATTGTTGTTAATCAATGTAGCTGTGAAGAGAATATCGATCCCAGCCTCATGCTATTTTTTGTGCGGCTTAGATTTTTACACCTCATTTAGAGGCAGGTCTCTCTGGGGACCTCTTAACACCAAAAGATATTTGCAGGAGTCCAAAGTAGAAGGGAAGAAAAGGGGGGAAAAAGATTAATTATTACCAGAGCTGGAGAATTATGTGTATGTCCCATTGTGGCCAACTGCAGCACGGATTTGAATATTTGATTAATAGCGATTCCAGCCAGGGCTGATAACTTACCTCCATGCTGGGTATTTAATAAACAAGTGGGAGCCATTAGAAACATTTTTAATATTAATCCCAGGAAATTATGCTGATGAAGGCCAACCCTTTGCCTGTCAGGTCTATGCAAAGAGGATTCCCTGCTTGCTTGCCTCATTCCATCTTTGGGTGGTTTAAATCCCTCCGTGCCTCAATTTTCCTTTTCCAAGAAGGATAAATCCAGAGCTGAAAGTGGCCCTGGTTAAAGCACTGAGGGAAGAACTCTCATTAGAGCCAAACCTTTAAGGAACGGCCAAGGAGATGGTTGGGATGAGCAGTGGGAGCCCTGGGGGCTGCTGGGGGCATTCTGCAAGGTCTCAGTGCAAGGGTGGCTTCACTCCAGGAGGGATTTCATCCCAGCTGCGGGTTCCTGGCTCTGGGATGAGGCAGAGCTGTGTGTCCCTGTACCAAACCACGTCTGGTGGGAACATGGCCCAGCCTTCTGAAGTGCTAAGAACAGATCAAAGAGCTGAGGAGTGGTGGCATTCCTGAAAACCCTGACAAAATCCACATGGGAGGCAGCAGGAGCTCCTGGACAAGGCTCATCAGGGACACCACAGCTCGTCCTGGCTCCCAGGAGATTCTCCTCCAGCAAACCATGCCAGGGGTGTGCAGCCCACCGGGGCTGGAGGGGGAGCTCTGGTGTCCCAGGTGGGACATGGGATGCACAAAGTGCTGGCAGAGGGGAAAATGAGCCATGAAACCTCCCCGAGGCAGTGAGGGACCCCTCCCACTGCCAGGCTTCGTGAGGCAGCTGGAGAGGGCAGAAATTAATCCCTAAACAGGAGGGTGATGGTAGATCCTGCCCCACACAGGTTCTGCCAGTGCCACCTGGAGTTTGGGTTTGGAGGATGTTCAGATCAGGTTGGTAAACTCGGGTCAAATTTCAGCCAAGTAAGGAGGGAAAAAATAAAATAAGAAAAGGCCAAATGTTTGGCTTTCCACTGTCACAAAATATTCCTGAGAATAAACACGGGGTCCCAAAAAAAGGGAGGCTGAACCTGCCTGTGGTGGATTAAACTCAGCATTTAGCCCTGATGCAAAGGGGGAATCAGCAGGAGGAGTGGGATTGTCCTCGGCAATGCAAAGGGAGACCTTTAAAATCCCTTCCAAATCAAACCATTCCATGATTCCATGAAAGCATCAGCCCCCTGGCTGTCATGGATACCCGACAGGATTTGCTGGATATGAGTTGGCAAAAGTCATTTTTGCTCAAAAAAAACCCCCAAGGTACAATTTAGGAGATGGGGAAATAGCAAGGGATGAAGGAATGTGTGGGACAGGACCCACTGGGATACCCCACTCCTGACAGGGCACTCCCAAAAGGAGTCGCTGCCACTTTCTCTGGCCCTGCTTGGGGACAGCTGTGTCACCTCTGTCTGTGGGAGCCTCGGGGCAAGGAGGGACCGAGCGGAGCTGCGGAAACGGGAGCGGCGTGGCCGGGATGTGCTCCCTCCTCCAGCCTCCAGCAGGGCTCACGCATCCATCTCCTCCTTCGGCCGTGATAGGCCCTGGTGCTGCAGATCCATGCAGATCAATGCAAAATTAATTAGAGTAATCAACTCAGCTGTACCACAGAGATCATACAGGCAGGGTTTTAGGTGACTAATTGGTGGAAGCTGACAGCCAGTGTCCCCGGTGTCTTAGAGGTATTAACACTTTTTTCTCTGTAGATTAATTACCTTTTTCCACCTTTCACTTGATGGGCCTGTCCGTGCCGAGCTGTTTGGGGGGAGCAGGGATGGAGGCTGGGCCTGAGGAGCATCCTGTGGAGTGCAGTGTCCGGATTTGGGAGCAGGGGAGCCCAGGTTCCATTGGGGGGCACAACTTTGGCACCAGCAGCCGGATTTTAGGGGAGGGGGGGGCGTCCCTGTCCCCTGCTGAGCCTCCTGGCCATGGCAAAGCCCCACTCGTGCAGAGGGGCCACTCTCCTGTTATGCCTGTCCCAACAGTTCCATGGACCCTCCACATCCCTCCTCTCCTGCCTGGGATCAGGGTTGGCACCACTGGAACAACTTTGGGCCAAGGTTGGTGCCCACACTGCTGGTCTGAGGCTGTTTCACAGGCCCCTGAGGAGGTTAAAAGGTGGATTTGTTCAAATACCAACACTGGGGCTCTGGGATAGAGACCTAATGAGACTCATGCTGCTGGAATAGGCGCTGGGAGCTGGGCAGAGGCTCTTAACAGCCAGGGTAATTAATCACCACCAGTTATCCACCGGCAGAGATGGATGTTCCATCACCTGGACTCTGAGTTGCCACTGGGCAACTTGGAGGGTTTTTTTTTATTTTAGGAAAAGTAAATACAAAGGGAGGACCAAGGTTTTGATGTGAGTCGGATGCTGCTGAGGTTTGGAGTCAGGTGTTGGCTCTACCCCAGAGTCACTGGTCACCAGCCCTGCAGATCACCCAGGCTGTCAGTATAAACTCACATCAAAACCTTCATCCCCTGCTTTATGCTTACCTTCCTTAAAATAAAAAAGCAAAACCCCTGTACCTTCCCTGCAAGATAAAAGGCATATTTTCCAAGAAAAGTGCCTCTTTCCATGCAGCTTCAGTCATCCCCCTTCAAAAACCAGACTTTCAGGTGAGGTGGGGTGGGTTTGGGGCGGTGAAAGGGGCCGTGCAGAGGGGGCAGCACCGTGTCCCACAGCAGCAGGACCTGATGCCCCAAGACAGGGTGGGCAGAAGCTGCTCGTGTCTGTCCATGTTCCGTGCCTGGTTCCTGATTCCTGGTGGCACCGGCTGAGTCACAGCACCCCGCGGGCTCCCTAAGACACCAACCCACACCCCAGCCCATCCCCGGAGTGAAAACTGTCCCCTGGCTCGTGCGGTGACCCTGCCGCCACCTCGCAGGCAGGCAGAGGGCTGAAGAAGGGGTATTATCCCCTGCTCAGCTCCCAGCACTTTAGAGTGCTTTCATCCCTGAAAGCTTCTGCGGGGAAGAAAGGAGAGCGGCCTGAGCCCCGGCAGCACCGTAAGTGCTTTCCATTTTTAACAAAGCCCCGGTGAGGGGGAGGAAGGAGCGAGGGCTGAGCAGGGCCCGCACCAGCACCAGGCACGGCCCCTCCCACCATGGGTTATCGGGATTTGCCCATCCTTAAAAATAAATCTTCCCCCGTTTCCTTTTATAGGGCCTTTCAAGCCGTATCCCCCAGGTCCTCGTGGAGGGTAATGAACGCGCAAGGCAGGGCTTAGAGCTGCCTGAATTATTCATCGGGAATAATATTTGTGGCCCTTTCCTTCTCGTGGTGAATCAATGGAGAATTTATGGGCAAGGATCCCCACTGCTGGGGGGCCATTGGCTTGTGGGGACAATAATATTTGCCAAAAATGGGGGATTCACCATCCTTTCCGTGNCATCGATAGAGAAGTGGTTTCGAGAGCTCCTTTTTGAGGGAATTGCAGTTTTTAACCTGAACTGAGCAGTTTTGCAGGGGTCCATCCCATCTTCCTGCTTTTTTCTCTGCCAGGGATGAGGCTCCCACCAGCAGCAACACCAGAGCAGAGGGGGGGAAGCTCCATGGACAGTTCTCCTTGCAGAGCCACTGAGGAACTCTGGGAGCTTTTGGGTTGGGAAGATCCTCACTCAGAGCAGAGGGACCTCCCAAAGGATCAACTGCAGTTGGCTCAGAGTGGGCAGAAGCAACTCCCTGGTTTGGATTTAAAGAACAGATCACGGAATGATTTGGTTTAGAAGGGACCTTAAAGCCCATCTTATTCCACCCCCTGCCATGGGCAGGGACACCTTCCACTGGGCCAGGTTGTCCCACCTGGCTTTGGACACTTCCAGGGATGGGGCAAGATCAGATCACGCTCAGCCATGAGCAAACTGCACTGACCACGGGGGATCTGAGAGCAGCTTTTGCTCCAGCAGCAATTCCTGAGATGTAAAACTTGGCTTTTGGATCTGAGATTTGCAACTCACCCCCTCCACCCAAAAGGGCTCCACAAACCTCCAAACCGACCCACACAGCCCCCACCAAATCCCAGCAACGGTGGGGCTGAACCCGGGGTCTCATCCTTTGTCATCCACCACCCCCAAGTGACAGCGGGAAGGTGGCTCTCGCTTGTCAGGGTGGCACAGTGTCATCCAGGCGATGGCCTGGGGCTGGCCCACGGGAAGGAGAAGAGCCCTAATGCAGTTTTGACAACGAGGCCATCAGTTAAGTGCTCTGTGTGGATATNCTGCTGAGCCTCCTGGCCATGGCAAAGCCCCACTCGTGCAGAGGGGCCACTCTCCTGTTATGCCTGTCCCAACAGTTCCATGGACCCTCCACATCCCTCCTCTCCTGCCTGGGATCAGGGTTGGCACCACTGGAACAACTTTGGGCCAAGGTTGGTGCCCACACTGCTGGTCTGAGGCTGTTTCACAGGCCCCTGAGGAGGTTAAAAGGTGGATTTGTTCAAATACCAACACTGGGGCTCTGGGATAGAGACCTAATGAGACTCATGCTGCTGGAATAGGCGCTGGGAGCTGGGCAGAGGCTCTTAACAGCCAGGGTAATTAATCACCACCAGTTATCCACCGGCAGAGATGGATGTTCCATCACCTGGACTCTGAGTTGCCACTGGGCAACTTGGAGGGTTTTTTTTTATTTTAGGAAAAGTAAATACAAAGGGAGGACCAAGGTTTTGATGTGAGTCGGATGCTGCTGAGGTTTGGAGTCAGGTGTTGGCTCTACCCCAGAGTCACTGGTCACCAGCCCTGCAGATCACCCAGGCTGTCAGTATAAACTCACATCAAAACCTTCATCCCCTGCTTTATGCTTACCTTCCTTAAAATAAAAAAGCAAAACCCCTGTACCTTCCCTGCAAGATAAAAGGCATATTTTCCAAGAAAAGTGCCTCTTTCCATGCAGCTTCAGTCATCCCCCTTCAAAAACCAGACTTTCAGGTGAGGTGGGGTGGGTTTGGGGCGGTGAAAGGGGCCGTGCAGAGGGGGCAGCACCGTGTCCCACAGCAGCAGGACCTGATGCCCCAAGACAGGGTGGGCAGAAGCTGCTCGTGTCTGTCCATGTTCCGTGCCTGGTTCCTGATTCCTGGTGGCACCGGCTGAGTCACAGCACCCCGCGGGCTCCCTAAGACACCAACCCACACCCCAGCCCATCCCCGGAGTGAAAACTGTCCCCTGGCTCGTGCGGTGACCCTGCCGCCACCTCGCAGGCAGGCAGAGGGCTGAAGAAGGGGTATTATCCCCTGCTCAGCTCCCAGCACTTTAGAGTGCTTTCATCCCTGAAAGCTTCTGCGGGGAAGAAAGGAGAGCGGCCTGAGCCCCGGCAGCACCGTAAGTGCTTTCCATTTTTAACAAAGCCCCGGTGAGGGGGAGGAAGGAGCGAGGGCTGAGCAGGGCCCGCACCAGCACCAGGCACGGCCCCTCCCACCATGGGTTATCGGGATTTGCCCATCCTTAAAAATAAATCTTCCCCCGTTTCCTTTTATAGGGCCTTTCAAGCCGTATCCCCCAGGTCCTCGTGGAGGGTAATGAACGCGCAAGGCAGGGCTTAGAGCTGCCTGAATTATTCATCGGGAATAATATTTGTGGCCCTTTCCTTCTCGTGGTGAATCAATGGAGAATTTATGGGCAAGGATCCCCACTGCTGGGGGGCCATTGGCTTGTG
This sequence comes from Drymodes brunneopygia, assembly GCA_013400955.1. Taxonomy (NCBI): domain Eukaryota; kingdom Metazoa; phylum Chordata; class Aves; order Passeriformes; family Petroicidae; genus Drymodes; species Drymodes brunneopygia. The sequence continues at coordinate 54,479 of VZTZ01006223.1, forward strand.
GGGACAATAATATTTGCCAAAAATGGGGGATTCACCATCCTTTCCGTGGGCCTTCGACAGAGAGATCCCAAGTCCAGGCACAGCCACAGGGATTTCGCTGGTTCTTGGCCAAAGTCAAGCCTAGCCCGACTTGGGGGAGGCACAGAAGCACAAGAGGAGGATGGCCCCTGTGGGAGGGGTGACTTCAGACCCCCCCAGCAACACCTGAGCTGCTGGGGTGGCACCCCCTGCCCAGGGACACTACAGACACACAGAGGTCAGCCGGAAGAGCATCTGAGGTGTCTCCTCACATCCCTGCTGGCTCCTTTTGGAAGCTGGGGTTGGCAGCCTGGGGCAGGAAGCTCTTCTGGAGAAATGGAAAGCAGGACGGTGCTCCTGGGACAGCTCCGAGCACAGTGCAGCCACTGCAGAGCTCCAGGGAACTGCGGAGTAGGGAACCAAGGGAAGCTCCAGCAGAAGACCTGGACCCTCTTCCCACCTTTCCTGCTGGCTCTGAGTTCTCCTTTAACCCGGAGCAGGGCAAGGGGAAATCACATTTCTGCCTGTGCATGGGCAGCTAATGCTGCAATGAGCCCTGCTTCCCATTGCCCCCATCCCATCCCATCCCATCCCATCCCATCCCATCCCNGCCAGGTTGTCCCACCTGGCTTTGGACACTTCCAGGGATGGGGCAAGATCAGATCACGCTCAGCCATGAGCAAACTGCACTGACCACGGGGGATCTGAGAGCAGCTTTTGCTCCAGCAGCAATTCCTGAGATGTAAAACTTGGCTTTTGGATCTGAGATTTGCAACTCACCCCCTCCACCCAAAAGGGCTCCACAAACCTCCAAACCGACCCACACAGCCCCCACCAAATCCCAGCAACGGTGGGGCTGAACCCGGGGTCTCATCCTTTGTCATCCACCACCCCCAAGTGACAGCGGGAAGGTGGCTCTCGCTTGTCAGGGTGGCACAGTGTCATCCAGGCGATGGCCTGGGGCTGGCCCACGGGAAGGAGAAGAGCCCTAATGCAGTTTTGACAACGAGGCCATCAGTTAAGTGCTCTGTGTGGATATTTCCCCCTCTCTCTATTGTTTATTATTGGAAGTTACAAGTAGCTAAAGACCTCCCCAATTATCTGGGAGCCACTTAAGAGCAATTGAGCACCTGTCACCCACTGAATGGGCTGCCTCGCCCTAATGACAGGAGAGGAGAAAAGATGCAGGTCAGCAGTGCCGGGATGCCGGCAATTTACAGCCGAGCGGGGCCAGGGAAAAAACACCCCAAGAGGCAGGAAGAGGAAAGGACCAGCGATGAGTCTGCCCAGGGCTCCCTTGTGGGATGGGTGGGAGACTCGATGACCACAGCTCAAGGGTCACTGCCCGGACAGTGGAGCTCTGCAGCACCCCAGGGGACGTGGAGCAGGTCGTGCCATTAATGGCTCAGTCCTGTAAATAGGAAAGAAAAAACTCCCAGGAATCTTTCACTAACCATCAGCCAGCGTGAAAAAAAAAATTACCTGTGCTTTTTTCCCTGCTTGGGGGGCCACACCAGGGTTTGGTTTTGGCTGCTGGAAGGGCTGGAGGTGCTGCAAACCCCCTGAACAGAGCCTGAACCTATGGGATTGTGGCTGCATTTCCCATATGAGGCCACTTCACAGACCTTTAGACATGGAAACCTTTGCTTTTGAGGCATCATTTGAAATAGAGACATTATAATTTCTATGTAATATAAACGTATGAAGTGGGTCAATTTTATAGAATGGCGTGAAAAAAAATCTGACACAGTACCAGTCAAAGCTCAGGTGATGCATCCCGCCATGAATGAGAAAATAACTGTGTAAAACATCCTAAAAATCGTGTTGTAGGAAGGAGGTTGCACTCAGCTCTCTGGAACAAAGCCTGAACCCATCCTCTCCCCTCCAGCAGTGCCTCAGGAGCCACTGGGAACCACCTTCCCTGGAAGAGCAGAGGTTTTTCTCCTGAGAGAAGAAAGCCATGCACAAACACCCTCTCCTGCAGACAGCTCCGGATTTGTGGAGCAAGGATGTGGGAAGAGGCTGGGGGAGTCTCTAGCAGTAATCCCCTGATCTGGGAGTGTGCCTGGGAAGTGGGGGGCTGGGAATGGGGGAGAAGGTGCCAACCTGGAAAAGTTCATCGATAGAAACATAAAATTAAAATAATTTGCGTCAATTCTGCTGAGTGGCTGTTAGGCCTAATTGTTATTGACTCGTCACTGTAATTATTAAGGCTTACACAGAGCTGGGCTGGCAAAGGAGGTGGGTTTGGGACCCCCCACAACCCTGGGAGTGGGACAGGGATGTGTCAGTTCTTGGAAACAGTCCCCAAAAGTCACCAGCGGAGCAAAGAGGGGAATTTTTGGCATGCAGGAACAAGGGGGAAGACGGAGAAGGGCCGAAGGAGGGGAAAACCAAAGGCAGATGGGAGGAATGGGCAAGGCTGAGGAGGCAGCTCCAGAGAGACCCCGTGGACGCTGCCAAGGCTCATTGTGGGGCTGGGAGATTTCCTCCCCTCCTTCCTCTGGCCTTTGTTTCTGCTGCCAGCACAGAGCCCAGGCAGCAGAGGAGGCTGATCAATAGGAACACGGTGTTTGCATGGATCATACATGCGAAGAGCACGTTCCCGGATCAATGCCGAGGTCTCGCAGAAGGAGAGGAAGGGAGGGGAGAGCGAACCCGCCCTGGCAGGATGCGCCTCGCCACAGGATGTTCCGTTTCCATGGCGATGGGCTCTTCTCCTGCCACCCCAGCCCATCCTCTGCAGCCCTGCTGGGGACCCCTCTCAGCACCCCAAGGCAGGGCAGGATCCTACCAGGATCTCCCCCTGGTGAGGGGGCTCCCGCTGCCCTCGTGGCCTCAGGAATGGGGCTCAAACCCCCCCCGAGCTGGTTCTGCCCCTCACACGAAGTGACAATGAGGTGTCACTATCCCACATCCAGCAGGGGAGAAGATCCTCATCCTGTTTTTCCTCACTCCCACGGGCCACAGCTGAAATCGCAGCTCCCGTGGACCCTCGTGGATCCCGGCTCCACCTCCCTACCTGCCTCCTTCCCGGGGGCTCTCAGGAATTAATTAGATCATGTCTTTAAAGTGCTCTGGCAATGAAAAGCACTTGAGAAAAGAGGTCAGAAACACCTGACCAGAACCAGAGCTCGCCCAGCCAAGGATGGACATCCCCTGCTTTGTTTCCACGCAATGAAAGACACCCTGAGCCACAAATCCTCCTGAAGCCCCACAGAGCAACCCTTGGGGGCTTGCCCAGGCCACGGGACCCTGGGGTTTTCTGGTCCACCTTCCCCGCTGGGTTTCACTCGTGCCTGGCTGCGCCCAGAGGAGGGAGGTTGGCGCTGCAGCAGAGGCAGCCAATAATTCCCAGCCAATAAAGTTATCTAAGGGTAATCATTAAGCCCTTATGAGCAGTGCAGCTCATGTGGAGCTGGGGGAGAGGCACTGCTGCAAATGTCCTTGCAGGCTGACCTTGGCCAGGCACTGCCACAGCTGCTTCCAGACCCTCCCAGTTCAGGATGGGACAGCACTGCAAGCAAGGTCCCCTTGCCAGGAGTCAAAGGGCTCGTGGTGGCCACAGTGGCCAAATCCATGTGTCTCTCCTGCAGTGAGGAAAGGGTACAGGGTGGTGGGAGGAGGGTGGGGAGGAGATGGTTGGAAGTGGGACAGGCTGGGTCAGAACTGGAGCCTGGAGAAGAGCTCTGGAATGTCACCCACCCATCCCTGAAGGTGGGCAGGTGTCCTCTGCACTTGTCCTGGGCAAATGGTGGATGAGAGGCTACCCCAGCCACGACTGTTGGCCCCTAGAAACCCCTCCTGTGCTGGGCTGAGCCCCCAGTGTGGGCAGCAGAGGAGGGGATTCTGCCCCTCTGCCCCACTCAGGTGAGACTCCACCTGAAGAGCTGCCCGCAGCCCTGGACAACATCAGGAGGACCTGGAGCTGCTGGAGCCAGTCCAGAGGAGGCCACAGAGATGCTCCAAGGGCTGGAGCCAGGCTGGGAGAGCTGGGAATGCTCACCTGGAGAGGAGAAGGCTCCAGGGAGACCTCAGAGCCCCTTGTGTTGCCTAAAGGGGCTCCAGGAGAGCTGGAGAGAGACTGGGGACAAGGGATGGAGGGACAGGACAAGAAAGAATGGCTTCCACTGCCAGAGGGCAGGGATGGATGGGATATTGGGAAGGAATTGTTGGCTGTGAGGGTGGGGAGGCCCTGGCACAGGGTGCCCAGAGCAGCTGTGGCTGCCCCTGGATCCCTGGGAGTGTCCAAGGCCAGGCTGGGCAGGGCTTGGAGCAGCCTGGGACAGTGGAAGGTGTCTCTGCCTGTGGCAGAAGGACTGGATTTGCTTCAAGATCCCTTCCAACCCATTTCTGGGATTCTGGAATTCCATGAAATCCCAGCCTTGGAGCACCAGAGATGCTTCCCAAAGCAGCAGCCCCAGGTGCTGGCAGCCCATGGGCAGAGATGCCATTGAAGTGTCTCTGACAGGATTTGCACCACCTTGACCACTTCCACTGTGTAAAACATTTTTTTTTTAATCAGCCAGGAAGCAAATTAAAAAAGTTGGCTGTGCAGGAATTAGGCCTTTTGGCTGATAGTTTGGGAAGCATCTGTCTCCATTGCCTGCAAATTAGTCTTCTGCAGGAGAGTAATCAGATGTTTAATGCAGCCACAAATGAAATCACCCATCATTAACTATTCAAACCAAGAGGTCTGTGAAGGACTGGCCCAACAAATTCCCCTGGACTGAGGGCAGGGTGAGCTGGGGAAGGGCTGGTGCCACATTTTTGGTGCCATGGGATGGGGATGGGGGCAGTGGAGCCACCTGAGAGCTGTGCTGTGATCATGAGGCTCCAGCTGCCTGGAAAGCTCTGATGAACCAAAGCCCAGCTGGGGCATTTAGAGCAAAACCAGACATATGAGCCAGAAAAATACAGGTTTGTGAAGGGTGAGGGGTCAGTGAGGTGAGGTCTCAGAGCCTGCCGGTCTCCCAGGAACTGACTCTCAGTTTGCTAAGGCAGCATCTCCCCAACCCCACAGGTTCTGCTGCCCCCTCAGCTCGGGGCCAGCCATGGGAATCACTCTGGAGAGGCAGCACTGCCTCCTCCTCCTCCTCCTCCTCCTCCTCACACCCCCCTGCCCACCCAGCCCACTCTCTTGGAGCTCTGGGGTGGCCTCACTGCACCCAAAGGCACAGGCAAAGGAAAGGGACACGTGGGACAGGGAATGGGGTGGGATGTCCTGGGAGAAGCAGCCCCTGGAGTGAGGTTTGAAGGCTGAGGGACAGACTGGTGGCTTGGAGCTGGGAAAAACAGTGATCAAAGGGCCTTTTCCCCTGGCTTGGGTCTCTCCAAACTCCTGGCCAGTGAATTCCTGGGAAAGAAACCAAACCAAGTGTTGAACTCACCAGCAGCCATAGGAAAGGGGGAGGTGCAGATGTTGCCAGCTGTGCCCTGCCTTGCTAGGGAAGCTCCCCAGGACAGGAGCTGCGTGCAGCCCCCCACAACAGGATTTTTAGGATATTTTCCACACACGTTTTCTCATTCATGATGGGAATACATCACTTCAGGTATTGATTGTGGGGTTTTCTTCACACCGTTCACCCACAGGTGCCCCTGGCCCACAACACCTGTTTGGGCTGGAAGTTCATCACCAGGACACAGAAAAAAAACCCCATGGAATTTTGGTCTCTGGCTGACACCAACACAAACACATGACAAACACAGAGAGCCAGGGAGACATTTACCCCTGTGAAAGAGGTCAGCACAGAGGTTATGAAGCATCTGAGCCCTGGGGAGCTGCCTCCATCCACAGGGCTGCATTCTGCCCTTAAAGAGTAATCCCTTAAAAATTACTTTTGTGCTGGAGAAGGGAAGGAGATGGAGGGAGTGTGAGAGCCTGCGTGCTGGAGGAGTAAGTTCTTTGTTGCCTAGAGCTTGTTAAATCCATACATTGAAGAGAAGAATAAATAAAAAATCAAATCTCTACTTCTGAAAAGCGTTTCTGTGGGGAGCTCCTTCCCTGAATCTTCCAGCCCCGGCCTGTGTCAATAAATCAATAGCTGATGCAGGTTGGCTGCAATCGGCTGCAGGAGAGCAGGCAAGTGATGGATGGACAGGAGAGAGGTGAATCTCAGAGATAGGGCAGAGGTGATGCTCACCTTGAGCTTTATTGTTTGCCACTGAGAGCACTGACAGAGTGCCGAGGGTGGGAGTGGCAGTGGAGCCCCAAAACCCCTCCCCAGAGCCCTCCTCTCCCCAAGAGCCTCCAGTCTCCTCAGGGTGGGTCCCAGGACTGATCCCTGCAAGCCCCACATGGAAATCCTCCACGAGGGTTGGGATCCAGGGCTGGGTACCTGGTTGGCATCCACCTGGTCACGTTCCTGGTCCCAGGTTCTCCAGGAGAAGCAAAGCTATTGCAGGCCCAGGGCACTGCACAGGATGGGGTCTGCTTTTGGAGAATGTGGAAGCAGCAACAGCTCCTGTAAGAGAAACAGGAATGTTGAGGAAGATCCTTCACCCAGCAAGAGGCTTCTGCCATGGAGGGGTTGTCTTCAAGCCCTTGCTCTCTCCTGCATATGCTTGTCTGTCCTGAGGTCTGTCTGTCCTGAGGTCTGTGTGTCCAGTCTGTTCATCCCCTGGTCTGGGATTCCATGGGAGCAATTCTGGCCTGGGAACCTGCAGAGCTGGATTTTCACAGAACCAGAGAATCCCAGAGTCGTTTGGGTTGGACGGGACCTTAGAGATCATCTGGTTCCAGCCCCCTGCCACAGGCAGGGATGACACCCACTGGACGGCACTGTTTCCTCCTGGGATGACTGCAGGATTGGGATGGATCTCAGGGAAAGGTTCTTCCCCCCGAGGGTGCTGGGGCACTGCCCAGGCTCCCCAGGGAATGGTCCCGGCCCCGAGGCTGCCAGAGCTCCAGGAGCGTTTGGACAGCGCTGCCAGGGATGCTCAGGGTGGGGTTGTTGGGCTGTCTGTGCAGGGTTGGACTCAGAGATCCCTGTGGGTCCCTTCCAGCTTAGGATATTCCAGGATTCTGTGACTCCCAACCAAGCCATGGAGATGCTGCATCACCTCCCCTTGGCTTTCAGCCCCTTTGTGTCCCAAAGGGTGCAGCAGACCCACAACCACCCCAGTTTGCCCCATAGCTTTTCTCTGCTCACCCTTCAACGAGGGGAGAAGCAGGGGAATCCAGTTTCACTTTGTTCCTGCCTCCAGCTCCACTCTTGGTTTCATTCAAAACAGCTTGGAAAACAATAGCCAAAAAACCCAGGCTGGCAGGGAGGGCTGGAGGGAGAGGACACTGCTATGGCAACTGCGATCACTCCCTGCCCTGCTGTGGAGGCAGAGCTGCAGATTTGTCTTCATTCGCGAGGAGATTGGCTCAGCCCCAGCCCCAGGCATGCCCCGAGCCAGTCTCTCTTTGGGAGGGCAAACTGGCACCTCACCCACTGGGCACTTCAGGGTGACCAGCAACAAATGAAACCTGGGGGCTGCAAGTGTTTGGAAAAGAGCAGAGTTGTGGTTTCTGTGCTGGGTCTCCCCCTCCATCTGTGCAAAGGTTTCATGAGCACAGCCACAACAAGGCAGAGAGGCTTAAAAATAAAAATAACTCAGCCAAGGGCAGCCAGAGAGTGCTCTTAGGGCGACGGCATGGGCTGGATGCGAGAGCATGAGATGTTTAAAAGGTTTGAAAGCAAACCTAAACCCAGATCAAAAAGACAGGCACTGCATGGTGTAAAAACCCCTCAGGCTTCTCTAGATCACTTCAGACTCCTCAAGGAGATTGTGGGTTGAGGCTGAAGTAAATGTCATGGGGAGATTTGGGCTGTCCAACCACCCTTCCTCGCACAGCAGCCGCCGTGGCCCCTCGGCCAGCCCAGCCCCATCTCCTTCTCACTCTGGGGAAGCCAAGACCTCGCTCACAAGCTCCTTCCCTGAGCTGGGTGAGATTTGTCTGTGCTGTTTGTGGGTTTCATGCTGTGGGTGCCTCGTTACGATCACCTTGGTCTTTACCCAAATCCTCTTGAGTTCCTCTGAAATGTCCCTTCAGAGCAGCACCTGAGGCTCTGCTGTCCCTTTCCAGGCTGCCATTTATTGCTGAGGACAGAATTTCAGTAGGTTTTAACATCCCAAAATCTGCCACATTTTTGGGTCACACTCTGCTTCCTTCAGAATCCTTTGGAGCAGACAAGCCATGTCCAACCCTTCTGCTGAGGACCAGGAGCCCACACACGGGGCTGAGAGGGAGCAGGGAACCTCCACAGGTCTGGCCCAGAGTCATGACAAAAAAAATCATCTTCAGCTTTTATTTTTTTTCCCCTAAGCTACAGCTTGTCAACATCTCCCATGAAATAAACCCGGGGAAGACACAATTAGATTAAACCTGAGTAACTTCTTCACTTACTCAGGAGCATTATGGGCACCTTCCACATGGAAATTAAGTACCATTTGAAACATCCTGCATTGGCAGGTCAAAGTATTTAATTTCAGCTTTTAAATAGCATTTCCTTCCGGAGCTTTCCCTCGCCCTCTTCATTCAGCTGAAGTCAACACAGCTCCTGGTGTTTGTCTGATGAAGGACTTGTCACATCACAGGTTCCATTTCTGCTCATCTTTGCTTTGATTTTCACATCTGCTTTCCTCCACGAGAGCAGCCAGGCTCCTGCTACTGAAAGCCAGAGGTCCTGAGAGCCTGGCACATTCCCAGCTGGATTCCCATGCAGCCCTGCCACCCTGGCATTGCCTGAGCACTCGAATTAACAGCCACATGCTCCCAGTTTGAGGACTGGAAACCAATACAGAGGCAACAAACAAATTCACTCCAAACTCCTGAGGAAGGGAGCGGGGCTGCACTGCAGAGCCAGGACTCACAGGATGGTGGAATCACAGAACCATTAAATTTGGAAAAGCCCTTTGAGATCATCAAGTCCTACCATTAACCCAGCCCCATGTTCACCACTAAACCATGTCCCCAAGCACCACATCCACACATTTTTTGGACACTTCCAGTGATGATGATGATATCACTGTTCTGCAAACCTGTGATGATACCTGGCCACCCTCCCCATGAAGAAATTCTTCCTAATATCAAAACTAAACCTCCCCTGGGGCAACTGGAGGCTATTTCCTCTCTTCCTGTCACTTATTACCTGGGAGAAAAGACTCAAGTCTCCATCTCCAGGATGTGCCCAGAGTACCCAAATATTCAGGCTGGTAGCAGCTCCAGGAAGTCTTTTCCAGCCTAAATGATTCTATGATTCCAAAATCATCAACAATTAACCCACCACCAGTAAATCATGTCCCTAAGTGCCACATCTACATCTCTCTTAAATCCCTCCAGGGACTGGGATTTGTGTCTTGGTGTCTCTCCATGGCCTTGTCTGGTTTCAGTGGTGCCTGAGAAGCTACAAGAGCTGGTTTGACCAGAGGAAGAGGATAATTTAAAGAATTACGGAGTGGTTTGGGTTGGAAGGGACCTGAAAGATCAACACATCCAGCCCCTGCCATGGACAAAGACAAAAAACCTCCCCTGGCACAGCTGGAGACAGGAAGGTGTTTCCAGGTGTGATAAACCTGGAGCTGCACACAGGGCTGATGGCAGGACTAGCACCTGCGCAGGCACAGAGCAATTCTGTGTCATGGAATCATTCAGGCTGGAAAAGAGATTTAAGATCCTTGAGTCCAACCTGCATCTCTGCAGCCACATCAGAACGAGCTGCCCTGGGCCTGGCAGGGTGAGGATCCCCCAGGGATAATGAGGGAGGGCTGGTGGCTTCCTGGGACACCACAGCGAGGCAGAACTGTCCCAGCTGGCCTGGGCAAGCACCATGGGCTGTGGAGTCGTGGGATGCCAGCCAGGAGCAGGGAACACCCTCCCTTCCTTGCAACTCCAACAGCAAAGCAGTGGCGGGGAATTGAGGGGGAGGATGGGCTTTTTTGTCCTCTTTTCATCCTTTCACTGACATCCCCTCGGTCAAGACTGGCTCTTCCATGGGACCAGCACTGTCCCAGCCCTGCAGAGCCGTGCCCTGGACCCACCCAAAAGGCCCAGCGCCGTCACCTCCTCCCAGCTGCCGCAGAAAACCCCCGGCAGAGTCCCTGCTCTGGCCGGGCTCTGCCGCCTTCCCTGGCTCTCGGTACAGTATCTGCCGGCCCCCTCCCTGCTCCTCGGGCTTTGTCAAAGCACATTTCCCAATTAGAGGATAAAAATATTCCATTCCTGACTCCGCGCGCTATCGATTTTGCCTGTAGCTGTGGAGGGGGCGAGGGCGGGCGTGCGCGGGGTAGGGAGAGGTGAAGGGCTGCAGGCACGAAGTGCAGCTGCCTCCCCCCTACCCCTTTATTATTATTGTTATTATTCATCCCGGTGAAAAGCAGCGAGCAGGACTGGTTAGCTCAGCTGACCACTGATAGAGAACAGGGGATCGATACTTAATTGACACAGGCCGGGCAGCCGGAGCAGGGATTGGAGATGGGGGAAGGCTTCTGGGAGGAGGGAGGGGAAGAGGAGAGAAGGAACAAAAGCCAGGGAAAGGAGGAGAGGCAGGGAGAGGGTGGGAGGAGCGGGGAAATAATGAAGGACGAGGCAGAGAGGAGCCCACAGAGCCCAGCGTGGCCCGCGGGAGCTCCGCGGTGGAAGCTGCTCCGCCCTGCGTGTGACGGGACAGCAGCGGTGACAGCGTGGCAGGGACTCTGTGGGCATCCACAGCCTCTTCGGGGAAGTTGTGGGCTGTCCCTGGGGTCGGTGTTGGGTACCCTCAGCACAGCGAAGTGCCCAGGGCCAGCACTGCCCCCTGCCCCTCTCTGCCCACCATTATCAGGAGGGGGACACGCACTGAATGTGACTCCAGTGGCAGAAGCACCCCAGGGATCCCTCCCACCAGCTCATGGTGTGACTCCACCTCCCCCTGTGTCCCTCCCTTGGCAGTACAGCCTGTCCCATGTGCTGTATGGCCACTAGAGATGGGCTAAACTCCCCAAACCTCCTTTTCCTACCTCTGGATAACCCGGAGCTGTGGGAAGGATGAGTTTGAGCACGGCTCATCCACTGAGGCTGGTCTAGAGGGTGGCATCCCAGACCAAGGAAGGGGTTGGAACCAGATGATCTTTAAGGTCCCTTCCAACCCAAGCCAGTCCGGTATTTTATGATTCCGTGACTTGTTTTCTCTCTCGTTGGTCATCCCCTCATTGCCCAACCCTGCTTCGGAGCTGACAGCTCGCAGGGCGGGGTCTCACTGAGGACAGATGTGTCACCTGGTGCCCCTGCTTATTCCAGTCCCTCAAGGAGAGCAAGTTTTGAGGGCTCAAAGTGCCCACAGTGCCCTGATTTCTTGGGAAAAGCCCTGAGCAGGTTGGGGAGTGCTCAGAGGCCGGGTGAGGCACCAGACCTGGCAGCCACCCCCTCGTTCAGCTCAGCTTCAGCGAGAGCCCCACCGGAGCCTCTCCCCTGGGTGGGGCACCAGATTTACGAGGAAAACGTGGACAAGCTGGAGAACCATGAAGGGAATGAATAGGAATAAGAGGTTTGGAAGACGCGGCCTTTGAGGAAGAGTGGAAGGCAGTGAGTTCGTGTGCTCCAGGAGGGAGAAAATACAGTAGCAAGTCCAGGACACTGGCTGGTTTCTTCTCCAACTCAGATAAGGGGAGGACAGGAGAAACCATGCCAGCCTGAAGGTGGGCTCCCAGGCAGCAGCCAGCTTCTCTTTGAGGATTTTGGAGGCCTTTGGTGGCCCCGAACATGATTATTACAGAGGTCAGGGGGAGACCAAGGTGGACATTCCTGCAGAACTCCAAGAGATACTGCCTGTGGTCTCCAAAGGGAACTTTGACCAGAAGAACAGGAAATTGCTGAACGTCTCCAGGACTTGGCTGCTCCAAAGCACTGGGCAAGACATCCTTGGGGCCTTATGCTGGGCCAGGAAGGGAAAAGCCAAGACCTTCAAAGTCCTTCAGCTGCCCACAGCAAGGGCTGTTCTTCCCTGGGAGCAGAGCTGGGCTCTCAGCCCACGACAGAGGTAGCAGGGCTCCTTCCATGGGCAAGAGGCACTTCATCCCTGATTGTGAAATGAGAGAGGTGACCTTTCTCAAGCCTGAAGGTCACTTTTCTTTCTCTTTCATTTTACTCTTGGCCCTTCCAGTTCTCTCAGCCATCATCTTCAACGGGAATCCCATGCACAGGAAGTCTTCAAGGCTGACCTTCATCAGCACCTCCCACCGAGAAACCCAACCACCCAGGTAGAGGCCAATTGGCCTCGAGCAGAGCCCAACAGAGCCTGTGGCTGCCTCCCAGGCAACAGGAAGAAGGAGGCTCTTCCAGGCATCTTCTTCTGCTTCAGATGTTCCAACCCACACAGAACGTGCCAGCCTGGAGGCACACCTGGAAGTGCCTGGATGGGAAATGCTCAGACCCTCTTCCCACCCATTGCCCGTGGATGGAAAAGGCAGATATATTTAACTTCTCTTGGCCAAACCAACCAAAAAGAGCTTTGAAAGCAGGGATGCGGTGGTGGGAAAACAGCACTTTGGTTTTATTTGCTGTTTTTATGGACTCTTAGAGGCCCAGGCTGGCATTTGCTCCTTGTTCAGGTGTGGGCCCCACCAGGCCATGGCACAGGGAACCTCATCCCAGGGCCCGCCTTGTCACTCTTGATCTACGACACGTCAGCCTTAAAAGGATCCTCTCCATCTCCTTAAACAACGCATCGCCCCTGTCCATGGCTCCCATTAATGCATAAAAAATCATTAGGCATTTCTATGGAGACCCATCGCCATAAACGCAGCCTCCAAATGCTGCATTAAAGCGGCCAAAGTAAACTGAGGCGATTCCTGCGGTAAAACCCTCTCCTCACTCCCTCATCCCACCCCAGCCCTCCCCCAGCCCTCGCCATCTCTCTTCCCTCGATCAATTTTATGGTGCTTGCCTGGGGTTCATTAATGTTTCCGGAATCTCTCTGTGCCCTGTTTAAAAATTCTTAATTAAGCAAGGGGTTTTTTTTGTTTACACTTGAACTAATTACACTTTTAAACCCGACAATAAAACATCAGCTCTGGGCCATTAGGGCCCGCCACGGGCAGGCAATTCAGGAACTGCCATGCTCTGCAAGGAGATAGGAAGGCTGGGGATGCAGCCTAGCTTCCGTCAAGAGGACGCCAGGATCTTCACCGGCTACATGGAGATGGGGGCCAAGGGTTCGAGCAGCCAGATGTCCCCTCCAGCTCTTCCTCGTTCCCTCCGGATGCACCTTCCCCCCGAGATAAGGCCTGGCAGAGGAGATGGATGGGGAGGTGTCCTCTCCCCGTCTCATCGCTGCTTGCCACGCTTGGGTTCTCCACATGACCAGCCTGTTTTTCCAGAGATGTGTTGGCCCAGTATGGGTGGCGGAGGAAATGGAGGCCTGGGGAATGGGCCTCGTGGAGGATGTGGGCCTGGGATGGCAGGGGTTGGGTGGTGTCCAACAGGACAGGCTACAGCACTGGCCTGTACCCAAGAACAGGCTCTCCCAGGTGGCCAAGGAGCAGAAGGGATGGAGCAGAACCTCTGGGACACATCTGTCTCCATCAGCAAGGGAATGTGCCCCAGCCAAGTGTGGGAGAACATCTCAGGGGCTTGGGCTCAGCTTCTCAGCACTGCAGAAAACTCTTTTTTCCTGGCCATTCTCTGTCTTGGGCTCTGTGTGTCCATCCCTGGGGACAGGAGCTGAGCTGGGGTGCTCAGTCCTTGGGGTGGTGGCAGCTGAGGCTGCTGGAGAACCTTCAGGCAGCTGGTGGTGGACACAGGGTCACCACTGCCCACCGGTGTCACCCCTGCCCACCACCACCACAATGCCCAAAACTGCCCACGAGCACAGAAGTAAGGGTCATCCAGAAGCTGTTCTGCTTCATTCAGGACCAGCAGAGTCACTAGCTCACCTCCCACCACAGTGGTGGCTCTCCAGACACCAGCTCCAAACTCGTATTTCCTGCCTTCTTTCTGTCCCATCCAAAAATACCCTCCCTGACATCAGGAAGGCACATGGAGCAGGATGAAGTTGGGGCAGGATGAGTTTGGGACATGAGGAAGATGGGAGCACAAAGATGGGAATGGGGCAGGGTTGTCTGGGAGCCTTTGGGTCATGTCAGTGGTGGCCATGTGGAGAAGGGAAGGCGGGACATGGCAGGGTTCTGGTCCCTGCACGTTGGCAGCTCTTGGTGGCCTTGGGTTCCTGATTTCTGTGAGGCTCTTGGCGTGGAAATCCTCCATATCCCACCCAGCCAGGCAGCCTCTTCCAGGTTCTCAAGGGGCCCAACAAGAGGAAAGGGGGAAACCAAGTCCTGGTGGCCCAACTTTTGCTCAGATGCTTTCCTGAGATCCTCACCAGAGGGAAAAACCAGAGTTCCAGAGCTCCCTCTGCAAAAGGGTGTGTGGCAATCAAGCCCCTGGAAAATCCTCCCACCAGGGGTCATTTAGGTTGGATATTACAAAAAATTTCTTCACTGAAAATGTGGTCAGGCATTGGAACAGGTTTCCCAGGGCACTGGTGGAGTGACCATCCCTGGAAGTGTTCAAAAGCCACGTGGATGTGGCACTTGAGGGTGTGGTTTAGTGGAGGAACAATGCTGGGTTAATGGTTGGACTCAATGATCTTGGAGGTCTTTTCCAACCTTAACAATTCCACGATTCTGTGACTTTGTCTTCCCCATCCAGGGAGCAGAGAAGGCTTTTGCAGTGCAATGAACACCCTGAGCAGGACCAAATGCTCACATCCAGTCCTGTATCCTGCTCCCCACCTTGCTCCATCCCAAAAGGCTGCCCCCAGCATGGCTGACTTTTGGAAATCCCTTTCTCTGCCTGTTGCCAGCAGGGAGCTTGGGAAAAATGTCTCACCGAGATCCCTGCAACCAAGCTGCTTGATAAACTCCCGCACACGGTGAGAAAAGGGGCTTCAAAGACATTGGGATTTTTTTACAGATATTTATTAAAAAAAATAAAAGTCCATACACAAAACCTTTTTGGGAAACTTTGCATTTTTTAACACAACCCCCAGATGCTCAAAGGTTTTTGTGAGCCTAATTCATAAATAAACCAGTGGATTTTCTTGGAAAGATGGGAGGAAGACAAGACTGAAATTGTCTGTTCTAGCACACAGATCTTTCTTTTCTCCTCTCTTTCTTGGAGCAGAAAATGTCACATTTTGTGAGAATACCTGAAGCAAAACCCTAGCAAAGATTTGATTCCTCCCTCACGCCCACGTGAGCTCCCTGCCCTCCTCCTGGCCAGGAGCGGCAGCGCAGCGGCAGCAGCGACTCAGACACTACCTCAACCAGAAATCCCTCTGATTTTTGGGTTTTTTAATTCATTCTGGGCTCCATCTGTTTGGTGTCAGCTGCTAGTCCATGTGAAATCTGCCTGGACCAGTCCCAACATCCTGTGCTGGAGCAGGAATTTCCTGGGGATATTCCTAGGGGGGATTTTATCCCTGCACAGCAGAGTCCAACCTTGTCCCAGTGCAGGAAAGTTCTTTGTCCTCCTGAGCCATGAGAGGAACCCAGGCACAGCTGAGTTTGCTGGGGTTAACACCTCAAACCCACCCCCAGCCATGTGTCCCTCCACGCTCATGCCTCTCCCCCACCCAGGACATCGTTTGGTGCTCCATGGGGCAGGATGTCCACCCCACAATCCTTCCAACACCAAATCTCAGCCCCTAAACAGCCCCCAGGGTGGGCAGCTTCCCGCATCCCTTTCCCCTTCCCGCAGCCAATATAATGGCCGGAGCGCGGGCAGGCTGCAGCCTCCTCCTCCCTCGCCCTGCCCCTGTTTCCATTTTATGAGCTTTTTCTTGCTATAAATATGGTTTTGAGAGCCCATTTATCAGGTCCTGCAGCTCTGGAGTCAGCCTGCCGCGCTGCCCATGACAGGTCAGAATTGACTCGTATGATATTAGAATTGCTATTGATCCCTTCGGCACCTCGCCCCGCTCCCGGCTCCGTGACCCAGTGTCAGGCTCGGCAGCCCCCCCTGCCCGCTCCCATCCCTCTGCTCGTCCCGGCGGCTGGGATGGGGTCCCCGGCTCCCTGTGCGCCTTCACCCCGAGGGGACCCGGCCCCCATGTCCCTCACGGGTCCTTTATCCCCCCTTCACCTCCCCCTGCTGTTTCCTTGGTGGTGCTGAGCCATCCAGAGCTTCTCTGTGCTCAGAGCTGGGTGATTCCCAAGGGAAATTGCCATTCAGGTCTGGGGGAATTTCAAGGCTTTGAGCTCATTGCAGGAGGACTTTGGGGCTGAGATGGGCGTGGCACTCCAAAAAGGCTGTCAAACCCTCCGTGCCTCAGTTTCCCTGCCTACAAAGCAAAGTGTCTTTACCCCCTTTTCCTACAGGATTCTGGATCGAAGGCCACTGAAGTCTCAAGTAGCTCTGAGCATTGCTTTTATCAACACAGACAAATGCCATCAATGATTTGAGCTGAATTAACCTGGTTTCTTCCATCCCTGTTTCCTGAGGTCCATGCAGGTTGCTGCTATGCTGGAAGTGTTTCAGCAGTTTCCCAAATCACAGTGATTTTCACCTCCAGGTTCCTCTGACCTCCTATCAAATCTCTGTCTTCCTTTCCCCTGTTTCCCTAGAGAAGGAGCCTGCTTTCTGGTCCCTCTTGGACAGAATGAAGAGCACCAAAGGAACAGAGCAGGCAGCAGGATCAAACCATGCAGGAGAAGGTCCTCCTCCGTGGAAATGTCCCCTGCAACAGCAAGATGCTGCAGACACTGCAGGGTGCTCAGGAACAAGGAACATTTTCATGGGAGGCAAACTCTCCATGGCCATGCACAGCCAAGACATCAACCCCGCACCTGGGGGCTGCATCTGTGCTGGGGGGACATTTCATGGCCACACATGGTCATACGTGGTCATCCATGATTGTGCACGGTCATGGATGGTGATGAGTGATCATGTGTGGCTGTACACAGTTTGGCACAGTGATATAGGGTTGCCTGTGGTCGTCTGTGCTTGTGTGTGGTCATGGATGGTGGTGAAGGGTCATGCGTGGTCATCTGTGGTTGTACATGGTCAGCCGTGGTGGAAAGTGTGTGGTCATACATGGTTATTCCAGGTACTATCTTGTTGTAAAATGCTGTGTGCGGTTGTTTGTGGTCATGGATGGTGGGCAATGGTCGTGCATGGTCATCCATGGTTGTGCATGGTCAGTCATGGTGGCAAGAGGTCATGTTTGGTCATGCATGGTAATATTGGGTTGTGTGTGGTCTTGTGTGGCTGTGCATGGTCATGGATGGTGGGCAGTGGTCGTGCATGGTCATCCATGGTTGTACATGGTCAGCCATTGTTGTACACAGTCATCCATGGTCATACATGATCATCCATGGTTGTACATGATCATCCATGGTCATTCATGGTCATCCATGGTTGTACGCTGTCATCCATGATTGTGCATGGTCATCCATGGTTGTACACGGTCATGCATGGCTGTACATGATCATCCATGGTTGTACACTGTCATCCATGATTGTGCATGGTCATCCATGATTGTGCATGGTCATCCATGGTTGTACACGGTCATGCATGGCTGTACATGATCATCCATGGTTGTACACTGTCATCCATGATTGTGCATGGTCATCCATGGTTGTGCATGGTCATCCATGGCTGTGCATGGTCATCCATGGTGGTGAGTGGTCATGTGTGGTCATTCATGGTAATATGGGGATGTGTGTGGTCATGTGTGGTTGTGTGTGGTCACAGATGCTGGTGAGTGGTTGTGTGTGGTCATCCATGGTTGTACACGGTCATCCATGGTCATACATGGTCATCCATGGTTGTACACAGTCATCCATGGTCATACATGGTCATCCATGGTTGTACACAGTCATCCATGGTCATACATGGTCATCCATGGTTGTACACAGTCATCCATGGTCATACATGGTCATCCATGGTTGTGCATGGTCATCCATGGTGGCGAGCGGTCGTGTGTGGTCAGACAGATCATACTGGGTTGTGTGTGGTCATGGATGGTGGGGAATGGTCGGGAATGCTCAGGTGTTCTTGTGCACGGTCATACACTGTCCTGCACAGCTGTGAATGGTCACACTGGTCACACATAGTCACACATGGTCATACACAGTCCCACGTGGCAGCGGTGACATCCGGAGCCAGGTCTCTGTGCCCACAGCCTGGGCAGGACCCGAGGAGCTGCAAGCTCACAGCTCCCAGGTGCAGCCTTGGGGATGTGCAGCACCAGCCCCAGCTTTCCAAGGAGTTTGTCTCCAGCCAGAACTGGGGATCGATCAAGGGGAAGCTCCACATCCTCCTGAGCAGCTCAGGATTAATTTATGTTTGTCTGAAGGACGCTAATTAAGCCTGTTTAAGAGAAAGTTAACTTTAATACGGTGATCTAGTTGATATTAAGAAGCTACCAAGGAGAGCTGGAAGCAGCTGATCCAATGTCTGGCCAGAGGCTGCTCTGAGCTTCAGGATCTGCTCAGCCCAGAGCCAGGGCAGGGCCCCTCTGCCCCGGGATGCTTCCCATGACATCTCCTGCTCCTGCATCTCACCTGCTGCACCACCCAGAGGGCACAAAACAAGGACCAAATCTGATCCAACCTGGGCTTATCAAAAAGGACCAAAAGTACTTTCTTTTCAGTTTATCGGCAGTTTCCCACTCCCCAGCTCCAAAAAAAAAAAAAAAAAATAGAAGTACTTTGATTTGAAATGAAAACTGGTCCAAAATCATTAACAAATCGAAAGTCAAGCAAAAACCGATAGTTCTGGGTCAGGCAGCACGTTTGGGTTTGATTTCAGCCTTAGAGGCACAGCTAGAACGTTTTAAGGTCAAACCAAGGGAAATTCTTCCAGAGTTTCTCCTGTGGAGCTGCTTGGTGCTGGAGCTGCTCCGGTGTGAGCTGGCACAGCTGGGCTGTGCCGGAGCCTCGCATCCCCCGGATCCTCCCATTGTCCCGGGGCAAGAAGCGGGGCCTGATCCTGCTGCCCTGGCTGGTGTGGGAAGCCTGGAGCTCCCTGCCCTCCCCTGGTTCCCAGGTCCAGCAGTGACAGCTCCCCAACCACCCCAGGACAGGCCACCAGCCCCGGGCTGAGCAGTGGCAGCGGCTCCTCGTCCCGACGAGCCCCAGAGCAGGGCGACACATCGAGTCAACAAAAAAATCTCCTGGCAGCTCCATCTCTTTTTTTTCCCCCCTTAAAGCAAACATCTTCATTACAGCTCGGAGTTGTTTAAATAAATGAATTAATATTGACAAACCATCAACGAGACTAATAAATGATTAGTTAAAGGCATACATACATCACATTACGGTTAGCATTAGCCGGAGCTTAATTACTTGTGGAGAGGATCCCATTAGAGGAGGTGCTACGTCGCCGTCACCCTCCACAGCCCTCTGCTCCCACAGGGCTCCTGTGGCCCCCCGTGACACTCTGGGGCTGTGCCAGGCTGGGCATCACTGGGACAGGGAGTGGCAGAGGGATCCTGTCCCTGCCTGCTGCTCCAGGCACATCCCATCCGTGCAGCGAGCGGGATGGGCTCAGCAGGCAGAGCTCTGGCCAGGAGGAGTCTGACCCCTGGCCTGGCACGAGCTGCTCAAACACCCAGATCCATGAGGCCTGCGAGGAGAGACACCGGCAAATAAAATAGGCAATAAATAATAATAACAATATCATAAAATTTTCAAATTTATTGAAAACCGGTCCACTCGCCGAATATTGGATTTTTCTATTATTTACGCAGCTGCTGATTTTCTGTAAATATTTAATGCCCCATGGATTTTTTTTTTCCAAAGTACAAATCTGAACAATTTCTAAATTTAAAATCCATTGCAAGGCAATGATCCTGTCCCACTCCCTCGGTGGGAGCCATCCCAGAGCTGGGATGGGACCGATGTGCATCCACACGTGTCCATGTTTTGGGTCGCCCTCTCAGCCCTCAGATATCAGAGGGGACAAACGGGCAAAGTGAGACCTCTAAAACCTCCTAATAATCTTTCTGGTGTGTCCAGCAATCTGTGCCACCCTTGCCAGGGTCCCCAGGCCACTGTGCTGGTCACACTTGTGGTGTCACTGGGTCGCCGCTGTGGGGGCAGAAGCCAAAGAGCCCAAAAGGCAAAAACTGAGATGAAAGGCAGCGAGAGCGCCAGGCTCGCATCCATATGCAATTGGGCTTGGAGAGGTTTGTTAGGACTAAAGAGGTGCTTTCATCCCTTCCCAAGGTGTTGTAATGTATCCCCAGCTGGCTTTCATCTCCCCCTGATTGATACTCAGGGCTCTAATGAGCGTGACGGGAAAAGTGGCCGAGGCAGGGGGAGGGGAGGGGGGACACAGACCCCTCTGCAAGGTTTCAAAACACTTTCCGTGTTGCAGCTAATGAGGGGATCAGGAGGGGAGCTGGAGCTGTGCCAGAGAGTGCTGGGAGGACAGAGCTCCTTGAGGCCCTTGGGTGCAGGTTTGTGCCCACCTTGGGGACATCGAGCCTGTGCAGGCGTTGGTGACCCCCAGGAGCATTTAAAGCCAAATTTAAAGTCTCACTTCCAGCCTCTCCAGCCTGGAAAGCCCTGGGCAGGACCCACACTGGAGCCCTGTGGGATGTGAGGTGCATGGAAGCTGCTCTGGTGTGGTGGCACTGCTGTCTGGTTTTCCAAGTATTTGCTTAAAAGCCTCCCAAAATTCAGGGCCTGAGGCTTTAAAAACCAACCCCGAGCCCGGCCACAGGCAATGTCTGTCCAAGCAATTCAGCTCCTGGAGCAGCTCAGGACTCCCAGGGCCTCAGGTCCAGCCCTGCAGCTCCGTGGCTCTGCCCCAAGGCCATCCCTGCCTGTCCCACAGAGGGCTGGAAGGTGCTGGGCATCCCAGGTGGAGGTGGCACAGGAGCTTCAGCCACTGGCATTGCAAGGTCCATCCCTCCCATCACTGACAGGATCCATCCCTCTCCCATCACACACAGCCCCCGGCTGAGGGATCGATAGGATTTTATCTTACACTGGGAGGAGGAAGGTAAAAATAAACGGGCAAGTGAGGGAGGGGAGGACAGAGGAGCAGACGGAGGGTTTGGCACTGGAGCAGGGGCTGAGAAGTGCCTGGAGTGCAGCATCTCCAGCCCTGCTGGGTCCCAGAGGTCCCATCCCAGTTATGAACCCCCAGCTGGGAGCGCTGGGGCCAGATGTAAACACTTGTCCTGTTTCATGGGGGTGGCTCCTTCCCCAGCTGTTCTGCCTTTTCCAAGGAAGACCAGAGGTGGGAATCGCTGTGGCTGCTTTGGGAGGAAAGGTTTTGCTGTGGGCTTTTACCACTTCTGACAAATTCCACAGGTATTCCCATCTATCTGATAACACCTTTTTGACCCCAGACCCTTCAGGTCCATCCCCGTGCCCCAGAGGAGCCCCCAGGGTGAGAATCCCAAGGATCCCTCGGTCCCACACGTGCACCGAGCACTGCCTGTGCTCAGCTCCTTCAGAGCTGCCACTCCACAGACCCTGCACAGCCCAAACCTCTGCGGGGAGCTGGTTTACAAGAAGAGGAGTGCTGGCTTCCCAAACAAGCCTCCCAGTCCACAACACATTTCCAGCCATACATAATCTAATATACGTTACCATAGCGCCAATCAATAACTCAGTAGGCCAGCTCCGAAATTATTCTCTTAAAGGGCCAGAGCTCCTCTTCCTCCCCCTCCCCAGCCCCTTCTGCCTCATGTCACGGCCCAGAGAAGCCTCGTGTCCCCAGGTCTCACCTGCCAGGCAGGACACAATGCCGAGCTGGTGGTGACACCCTTCACCCATCGCATCCCCTCCGTGCCATGTCCCTGTGTCACACAGCGAGGGACACGTGGGTGCCATCCCCAGGGCATGGCTCTGCCACCACGAGCAGCTTCCTCCCTGCTCTGCAGCTCCATAGGCACACAGCTTTCCCCTCCTCAGCATCCCCTCATCCCACCTGCTCAACAGAACTCTCCAGGATCCCAGGAGCAGAGGATGTCCAGCCCAGCGGCTCCCTGATGCTGTCACTGTGAGCTTGGGGACAGGGACCTCAGCTCCGGGCCAGCCCCTGCCCTTGGGCAAACCCTCAGGGTGCTGCCCCTCTGCTGCCGAAGCTCCCGGGAGCACCTGGAGGGTGTTTCCAGCCCAGCTCCCAAAGGCAATAGCTTCTCTTTCTGCTCGAAATCCAAGGGGGGGAAAGCTCCCAAAGCCCCCAGAGTGCATGCGAACCTCCCTGGATTTAACCCCGCCACAGGAAAAGTCCCAAAAGTCGCTGCTCTGCACTCGAGGCACCCCGTACAAACCCATGCTACAGTCCGGATTTCCAGACCCGAGGCTGTGCCCTCCTTCCCTCAGGCACTCGTGGTCCCGTTATAAAAGTGACAAAGAAGTAGCAGCACCTGGAGCCGCTTTCTCAGGTGGCCGCGGTGGCTCCTCCCTGCGCAGCCCAGGCCAAACGAGCGCCAGAGCCCCGAGCTGAGCCCTGCAGGGAAACTCTCCCGTTCAGAAATCCCTGAACACCCAAACCCGGCTGTGCCAGCCAAGGTCGCCTCCTCTGTGTCTCAGTTCCAGCAAAGACAAGGCAGGAAGAGGAAGGATGATTAATAAGGAAACTGCAGAGGGGATCTTCATCAAGAACTGCAGTGTCGGGAAAAGGGGGAATGAGTTCACACTGAGAGAGTGGGTTTAGATCAGACATTAGGAAAATATTCTTGGCTGTGAGGGGGCACAGATTGCCCAGAGCAGCTGTGGCTGCCCCTGGAACCCTGGCAGTGTCCAAGGCCAGGTTGGACAGGGCTTGGAGCAGCCTGGGACAGTGAAAGGTGTCCCTGCCCATAGCACGGGGTGGCACTGGATGAGTTTTAGTGTCTCTTCCAAGTGAAATCATTCTGGGACTCTGTGACAACTAATAAGATCCTAATGAGCCTCAGCAAGTGCCACGGGCTGCAAAGCGCCTCATTTTGGGAGGAGTTTGGGAGGTTTCTGCGCTGACCGCGTGCTCATGTTTCATTGGCATTGCCAGAATTCGGAATCTCCCCCCTGCACCGCGGGCTGAGCATTCCACGACCTGGGAATGTGCTGGGGCTGCTGCTGCTGCTGCTAGCGGCTGTCCCGGGCTGCTGCCGCCCCCTCAGCACCACGGGGAACACTTTTGGGGGGATTTTAAGGTTTTGGTTATTTGCAAGCTCAAAACAAAACACTCTGCGCGGGCAAAGGAGATGTTGGAGCTGAGAGCTGGATGTGGGCAGGGTCTGGTGAGCTCCGGTGAGCACCATGAGTCCTCTTGAAAGAAAAGCCAACAGATTTTCGTAGGAAACTGGGGTTTTTTCTCTCATTTCATCACACCCCAAACAGGTTTTCGGGGAAACCCTCACCAAACACCCTCCCTGAGAGCTTTGTGTTTGCCACATTTTTACCCCCGAAATGCCTGGCTGTGGGCACAGATGACCTCGCCAAGCTGGGATCCCACGGGGGAACCCTTGGGCACAGCCTCAGGAGCCAAACCTCGCGCCGGGGAGAAGCTCTAGAGCCACAAGGACCCTCCAGCAGTCCCCTACCCCGGCGGCATCCCCGGCCCCCGGGCAGGGCTGGAGCCGGGGCCCCCGGGGACCCCTCTCGGCATCGCCAGCTGCCTTCCAGCAGCCCCCGAAGGGCAGCGCGGCCCCGGCAGCGCTGTCAGGCAGGCTCTACGTCTTCCATTAATTCACTTCACACTGTCCATATTGATCGGCTCTGCTCTCTCCCCGGTGCCCCCCCTCGCAGCCCTCCCCCCCGCCGGCTGCTGCACCGCTGGGCAGCCCAGCCTGCATGCTGCATGATCCATACAAACTCACTTACTCAGGGAAATCAATGGGCTCGAAAGAGCACACGCAGCAAGGCGAGGAGTCTGTCTGGGGATCGACCGCCCAGCAAGGAGACACAGAGAGCAGCAGCCCGTGCCCCGCCGCTGCCCGGCGCCCCGAGCGGCCAGCCGAGGGCCAGGGGGTCCTGCTGCCACCCCGCCACACTCCCTGCGTGCCGCAGCCCCCCGCGGGATGCCGCTGACGGGGGGGTTTCCTGCCGGGAAGGGATGCTTCACCTCGGGCAGGTGCAGGGGACGGTCCCGCCGGGATCGCTGCCTCCTCCTCCCCGCAGGTCCAAGAGGAAGCTCAGCCTCCTTTGATGCTCCAGCCAGCGCAGGCTCCAACATCCTCGCTTTGGGTCTCCTCAGCTTCAGCCGAGTCACGCTGCAGCCATGCCTCAGTTTCCCCATGTTGATCCAGCAGGGCGAATCCCGGAATTCCAGTATTATTTGGGTGCCCGAGGTTGATGGGTTAAAACCCATCTCGTTCCACCCCTTCCACTGGCCCAGGGTGCTCCAACCGCTGTCCAGCCTGGCCTTGGACACTTCCACGGATCCAGGGGCAGCCACAGCTGCTCTGGGCACCCTGTGCCAGACCCTCCCCACCCTCACAGCCAACAATTCCTTCCCAATATCCCATCTAATTCTACCTTCCTTCATCTTAAAGCCTTTCCCCCTTGTCCTGTCATTGGTTGCCCGAGAAAGCTGGAAAGATGCTCCTCTTCCAGCCAGTTTCAGGGTTGGGGGATGCCCTGCTCTGCCAGGCCTGTCCACAGCAGCAATAACTGGTTCTGGACTGAGGAGAAGCTAAAATTGAGGATTTTTTGCCCCCTCTCAGTGCACCACCAGCCCAATTTGCCCTGGGAAACTGTTGCCACTGCACAGGCAGTGCTGGGGTGATTAATAAATCCTGCTAGAAGAGCTGCTGCTGTGCTGAGTTTGCCCATCAAGGAAGGAAATCTTTATTTATATATATTCTATAAACTAATTTTTGCATCATTGCAATGAATCCATCTTCCAGCCGTCAGCTGCAATCTGCCGTCAGGACCGGCCCTGTGCGGCTCCGGGCGGGATGCAGGGGCTGGGGGGAGCAGGAACGGGAGCATCCCGGTCCTGTGGGGGTCCCCGGAGTGCCCACGGGGCTGGAGCCAAAATGGGAACTCGAGGCCGTGTGCGGGGGGCAAAGGAGCGGCTGGAACCGCCCTCCGGATAGGTTTGTCGGGCAGGGGGATGGAGGGACCCCAAGGGCATCAAGGGACTGGGGTGTCACCACACCGAGGAAATGGGACCCCCACGGGCTCGGAGCCGCTGCCTCCCCGGGGAGGAACTGGGGGAACTGGGAAGGGCCCGAGACGGCGCTGCCGGCCCAGTACCGGTAAATGCCGGCAATGCCCCGCGCGGCGGGGGGAGCCTTTCCCAGCAGCCCCCTCCCCTCCCCGAGGCAGTGTGGTTGTGCTGGAGACACCGTGTCTGTCCTCCGCAGGCTCCAGCCCCCGAGCACAGCTGGGGGGAGTGCGGGGTTCGGGGAGCAGCGGCAGAGTTACGGGGACAGCCACTGCCCCCTCCCCAAAGGCATCCCCCAGCACTGGGGTGTCCCTCGGGGGTTCGGTTTGGGGGACAGGAGGTGGCAGTGCGGGTCCTGAGCAGCCTCTGTTGGGACCGGGTGGCTTTTTGGGCTGGGACCTCGTCCGGGGGTGGCTGCACCCCAAGACGGCTGCACCCCCGAGCCACAGAGCATCCTGAGATTGGTATTGCACGAGAAGTCGGGGTTTCCACCCCGCTGGCTCCCGAATAACCTGAGGGGTGTCCCCCTCTGCCCTGCCAGCCTCTGCTGTTCCCAGGAGCAGCATCCCGGTTGGGGGAAGATTTCGGTGCCCCATCCCATCCCCCTGGCTGGGAGCGGCTCTGCTGCCTCGTCCCAGCCCAGCCCGGGGCCGGCAGCCGCGGATCGAACCCGGCCGAGTGCCCGGCAGGACGGGCAGGGGTTGCGGGCAGGGATCCACTGGGGGATGAGTCTGCTGGGCCTCAGCCAGGCCAAGAGGGCCCGCAGCCGTGGCTCCAGCCCGGACCGGTGAGGGTGCCGGGGGGGAGGAAGGCTCAGGGCAATGGGGGGATGGCAGGAGGGTGAGGAAGGCTCAGAGCAATGTGGAGATGGATCAAGGTGAGGAAGGCTCAGAGCAGGGGGGATGGAGGAAGGTTGCCATCAGCTCCCCTGCACAGCAAGCAGAACCCCCCGAGCCCTCCTCAGGGAGCTTCCCCATTTTTTGGGGTCACAGGGCTGTCTGCCTCCTCCCCTCCAGGGCAGGGGGAGGCTGCTGGGGTGCAGCAAAGCCCCCTGTCCCCCCAGCCCTTCCTGACATTGTCTGGCAGGGTGTGGGGAGGTTGTTGGGAGTGGTGGGACACCCACATGGGCAGGGGGATTGGGGAACTGGGAGCCCCTCTGCCCAACCCTGGGCACCCAGATCCGCACCCAGCCCAGAGACCCCAGCACATCTCCCTGCCCTGAGGTCCCTGCAGAGCCCTGGAGGGACCCATCTTGGGGGACACTGGCACAGGCTTTGGGAACAAAACTCTGAGTTGCTTTTCTATGATTTTCCCCCTGTTTGTCCCTTCTTTCCCCCCTTTCCTGGGCCTGCCAGCCCTGGCACTCGTTCTGTAGGTAACGAAGGGCCCTGTGCATAGCAATGAGATTGATTGACCCCGCTGACCCCAGCCAGGGCCAGGGCTCCCTCCAGGGCACCCAGGTCACCGGCTGCTGACCAGCACTGGTTGCCACGGTGACACCAGTGGTCCCTAGGGATGGATGGGGAGCTCTGGGATCCAGGGGGCTGCTGGGGCAGGTCAGAGTGTCAGGGCTGCTGCGTTAGTGGGATGCTGCTGGTTTGGGGAGGGTGAGGGTTAAATTCCCAGCCCGGGTGGGACCCAAGGGCAGGTCCCCTTGGAAAGGGGAGCGGGACACGGGGTGCCAGGGGGTGCCAGATCACCTGTGAGGGTGGGTATGGGATGTTCTCTGGGGAAACTGAGGCATAGAGGGACACCTGGGTGGCACAGCAGGAACCCAGGAGTGATGGGAGCCAGTGGGGAGTGGGAAGAAAAGCTGGGGAGAGGGAAGAGCAGGCAGGGGGTGTGGAGAGGGAGGGAAGCAGGGAGAGGTCAAGGGTGGAGGTTTGGGTGGGGAGTGCAGTATGAAAGGTGGAGGGGTGCAGGGCAGGATGGAGAGGTGCAGGGATGCAAGGGTGCAGAGTGAGGGGCTGTGGGGTGCGGGGCAGGGAGCAGGATGAGGAGTGGTGGGGTGCAGGGGTACAGGATGAAGGGTGCAGGGGGGAAGGGCAGGATGGAGGAGTTGTGGGGACAGGGCCAGGGGCAGAGTGAGGGGTGCAGGTTGCAGTGTGAATGGTACAAGGTGAGGGGTACAAGGTGTGAGGGGTGCAATATGCGGATCCCGCCCTGGGACCCGAAATCCTGGGCTCCGCTGCCCTCTAGCGGGCAGGTCCCGCCCCTCCCGGCCGCGCTGTCCCCACGCTGTCCTCTCTTCTGGGGGACCCGGAGCCGCCTCCGCCCTGATCCCAGGATCCCGCGTGGGGCCACTGCCGTCCCCCGCGGGGACACGTCGGGGAGCGGTCCCGAGGGTGAAGGGGATGGGGGGAGCTGCGAGCGGGTCTGGCTTTAAAGTCAACCAACCCGGCCTCGGGAATGCCCCGTGCAGGACCCGCGGGCCCCCGCCGGGGTTCCCTTTGTTCCCCCGGTCCCTCCGGTCCCTCCGAGTCCCCCCGACCCCCGGAAGCGCGGCCCTGCAGTGCTCCCAGTGGCCGCCAGGTGACGCCACGAGCCCTCCCCGGCCACGGGGGGACCGGAGCGGGACCAGACCCGACCGTGTCCAGTCCGTGTGTCCTGTCCCTGTCTGTCCCTGGGTTCTGTCCGTGTGTCTGTTCCTGTCTCTCTGTGTCCTGTCCGTGTGTCCAGTCCGTGTGTCTGTCCGTGTGTCTGTTCCTGTCTCTCTGTGTCCTGTCCGTGTGTCCAGTCCGTGTGTCTGTCCGTGTGTCTGTCCCTGTCTCTGTGTCTTGTCCGTGTGTCCTGTCCATGTCTGTCCCCATGTCCTGTCCCTGCGTCTGTCCCTGTGTCCTGGTCCCTGTATCCCAGTTCCTGTGCCTGTCTGTCTGTCCTTGTATCCTGTCCCCGTCCCCGTTCTGTAACCTTCCCTGTCACCAGCCCTGCTCTGTCCCCAGTTCTGCTCCGTGCACTGCCTTGTCCCGGTCTCTGTCCCCAGACCCGATTCTGTCCTGTCCCTGCGGCCCTGTCCTGTCTCCGTCCATCTTCAGCCCCCACCCGATCCCTGTTCCAGTCCCCAGACCCGTTCCCAGCCCTGTCCCCCTCCCCAGTCCCATTACCGTCCCCAGCCCTGTCCCTGTGCCCAGTCCTGTCCCCAGCCTCGTCCCTGTCCCCAGCCCCATCTCTTGTCCCTGTCCCCAGCCCCGTCCCTGCCCACTCCACCTCTTGACGCTGCATCTCAGCATTCCGCAGGGGGTGTCACACCCCTAGCCCCTCTCCGCACCCTCCCTTGGTGGCACCGGCCAGGCTGAGTCACGCTGGGCAGCCCCGGCTCGGTGGCACCTGGGTCACCCGACGGTCGGGACACGCGGCCACATCTCGGGCTTCGGCCGGGGACGGGAAATTCTTGGTTCTCCTTCTGCCCTTCTGACGTGGGTGAGAGGTGGGAAGGGAGCGGAGACCAACCCCCGCCAGGGGCTGCGGTCAGGGCACATCTGGGGACCTGCTGGGGTTCAGCTGGGTCCCGGCAGCCGGGATGGGCCCCCAAACACCAGCCTGGGACAGTTACAGAGGCAAAGCTGGAGCAGGGGCACAGGGACAGCATCCCCTGGAGCCTTCCTGTTCCCATCAGATATTTGGGGAAGCGGCCCCTCCACGTCCCGCCCGGTGCCAGCGGGAGCCGGGATGCGCGGGGCTGGCGAGCGAGCGAGGCAAAGCCCCCTCGCTGCCGCCCGGAGCGCTGCGGTTGGAGCCGTGGAGTGGAAGTAACAGGCGGTGACACCGCTGCCCAAAAACCGCCACCAGAACAATGGGCGGCAGCGCGGAGGACGCAGGCGGCCACGCCGCCCCCAACGCTCGCCCAGGAGCCGGGGACATCCTGGGGACGCCCTGCACGGGCACCTGGCCTGGGCATCCCACCCGAAGGACAACCCACCCATGGGGCTGGGTGGCCCCAAGGGGTGACGGAAGCACCGTGAAGGAGGGCTGGAGTTCTCCGAGGGGGGCACTGGCACAGAGCAAGGCCATCACAGCGGCCACACGCCCGGGGGGCACCCGCCCAGCCCGGGGCTAAGCCGCCGCCGGCCCTAGCGGGGACAAAGTCAGGGAACAGAAAATGGCAGGAGAGACAACGGAGCAGAGGGGCTGCTTTGCCTTTAAAATAATGCAGCAAAATTAGCAGCTCTGCAGTCATTAATATGCAAAAATGCAAATGAGGCGGTAATTAAGCTGCAGTCCTCCGGAGGATATTTCCATCATAATGAATTCTATTGTCAGGGAAAGAGCAGCCAGGCAGATTTACGGTGCTTACATGAATAAAAAATATGAGTATCTGAGTGGTGTCCTTGCTGCCGGCTGCTGTCTCCTGCCCCAGCCGAGGAGGGCACGGGGGACAATTCTGGGTCCCCAGCCGAGGACGGCACAGGACACTGAGGAGGTGTCCATCCCTTGTGCCATCCCGACTGGCACTGCCCGTCGCCGAGGCACAGCAGCAGTCGGGGACTTGGCTACCTGCAACAGGGCAGGGGAAAAACAACTCCTCCCTTCCCTTCCCACCGTGCCGCAGCCCCCGGCAAATCCCCAACGAGACCTGTGCCAGAGCCATGCTCCCCGCGGGCCACACAGGGACTGGGGACACCCAAGCCAGGAGGTGACTTCCCTGCAGAGTCCCAATGTGCTGGGGCTGTGCCAGTGACACCCTGGGCTGGCCAGCGACACGTCTCTGCAAGGACCCGGGCTTTGAACATATCGGGATCCTCTCGTCCGGCTGCCGTGAGAGCTGGATCATCACCCGGCTCATTCCTCTCTTCCCGCCCCATGAGTGCGCTGGGGGCCAGGACCCGGCCGAGTCTGGCACTGGCGACCACAGGGACCCCTGGATGGTGGGGACTCCAAGGTGGGGGGACCACTCATGGGTACCCGCAGGATTTGGGGTGCTGTCAGTCAGACCTCTGAGCCGTGCAGGTGACGCCCCAGCCCAAGAGCCACTAGTCCTTGCCAGTCAGTGTCAGTGTCCGTCTGCGGGGTCAGTCCGCGCCCCTCAGCCACCCGTGGGTGTCCCTGGGCAGCCCCCAAAGCTGGCGCACGAGGACTGGGGCTCAGCCTTCCCCTTTCATTCCCGCCAGCGGCGTCCGCCACGGAAAACAAACCGAAACCCACCCAAAACGAAATATTTGGCCGCTTGCCACCCTGCAGCTGCCGGCCCCGGCTCAGCCTGGCATTTTTCAAATGTCAAGGCAAAAGGCTGCGGGGCCGCCCGGCTCGGGGGGCTCGGCACCGGCGGGGAGCTGGGGACAGGAGGGGGACGGGAAGGGGAGAGGGAGAGGGGGAAGGGACACCCGCCACCCTTGCAGCTGGCGTTGTCACCCCCGAGGTGAGGTGTGGGCTGGGGGAGGCGCGGGGAGCCGCGCTGGATGCGAGGGAAGCGGCTCCATCTTAGCGTCGATGCGGTCGAGGAGACAGAAGATGATTAAAGAAAAAAGGGAATAAAAGCAGGAAAGGAGACGAGCGAACAGGAGCAGCTGCTCCTGGGGATGCAGGGCTCTTTTTTCGCTTTCAAAGCCACAAAAGTTGTCGCTCGCAGGCCCGGGACCTCGTCCCATGGTCCCCCTCCCCTCGCTGTGGTGGCGACGGTGGCCAAGCAGCTGTGGCCGGAGGCTGGAGCCTCGCTGGCTCTCTGAGGATCCAGGGAGCCGGAGCTGAGCGCATCCCGGTGCCGGGGCATCCCATCGGCTCACTCAGAGGGATCGGTGGTCCCTGCCCTACACAACGCGGGATTCGGGGCTGGCGGGGGACACCGGGCAGATGGAGCTGTCCCCAGTAGGACCATCCTCATGCTCGGCACAGCCGGGTGCCCCTGCCCAGAGAGGCTGACCCAGCATACACAGTCCCTTGGTCCCCGTGTCCCCACCCGCCGTCTTGCCCCCTCTCCCTCCAGCCAGTCCCACCGCACACCTGAGAGCCGCAAACCTTCCCCTCCCGCTGGAGCCGGGGCACGGGGGCGGGCAGGGCGGGCAGGACTGGCCGTGCCTCGATTTCTCCTCCCCGTGCTCTCCCTCTCGGTGTCGAGCAGGGGGAAATTGCTGCCTTTTCCCAAGGGAAACTCAAAGCCAGGCTGCTCCACCCCTGGGCAGGTGGGTGCTGTGGCTGCTCTGGAGGCATCTGCCCAGGTGGGTGACACCTCCACCGAGGAGCATCGGAGCTGTGGGGCCACAGTGGGCACTGCCACCCCTGGGTGTCCCCTCCCCAGCACCCTCCTGAGCTGCATCAGGCTCAATGGGTGCCAGCAGGGCTCTTTCAGGGGGAGTTTTAGGAATTTTGGGATGACTCATGGCCCCCTCTTTGCTGTGTCCCAGCCCCACACCTGAGGGGCCACAGACCCTGATGTGGCCGAGGATCCCAGGTCGAGTTTTCAGGGTTCCTGTGCCCAGGTGGGCTGGGGAGCGATTTGTGGGTTATGGATGAGCAAAAGGGATTCATGGTGGTGATGGGCAATAAATTGGTATCAAAGCAGCCCTTGAGGAGCCCAGAGACGGAGAGGGCTGAGGACAGACCTGCCCTGTTTACCTCCCAGGCCTGAGGACAGACCCCCCATGAGCTTAGGGGGTTGCAGGGTCCCCAGCCATTGTTCCAAAGCTGACAAATCCATCTCCTGGTGGATTTGAGGGGTCGGGGCACTTGTGCAGACCCGAGAGAGGGGGACACCCTCATGCCACCACCCCAGAAGGACCCTGGACGGCACCAGGGCCTTTTCTCCAGTCATGGACCCCACACAGCCCTGCAAAGAGTCCTGTCCCCACCATGCCGGCCATTCCCTGTCCCTGTGGGGACACAGGAGATGTTCAGCATGACAGGAGGGCTGTGGCAGGAGCCGGCTGGGAGACGAGCACTGGTGTTTACATTGGGTGCCTCGAAATCCCCTCCAGCATCCCAGCCGCCCTCCCCCTCC
This sequence comes from Drymodes brunneopygia, assembly GCA_013400955.1. Taxonomy (NCBI): domain Eukaryota; kingdom Metazoa; phylum Chordata; class Aves; order Passeriformes; family Petroicidae; genus Drymodes; species Drymodes brunneopygia. Next base: position 86,509 of record VZTZ01006223.1, read on the forward strand.
TCTTGAGCTCCTCTTGAGGTTTGAGGTGACATCCTGCCTTCTGCATCTTGCTGTCACCCTGCCCCGGGGGGCCCTGGAACCGCAGAGGCAGCGGAGGCAGGGCTGGGGGTGCAGGTCCCCCTGCCCAGCTCCGGCTGCACCAGGAAAAATGGCAAATATTCAGTGCAGTGACCCCCCACTCTCCTTGCACAGCTTGTGGGGGGCACATCATGGGGTGAAAGGCTCACAGATTCCTTTTCTGAGCACCCCATCCCTGTCTCCTTCCATTGTTCTGGGGAAAACCATGCCAATATTTGGGTTTATAAACTGCCAGGCAAGGAAAACAGCAAGGTCTGAATTCCAGTGACATCCTGCTGAGGAGAGGTTGGAGCAGCTGAAACCTTTTGCATCAGGGCTTTATTCTGGAAGCACGGTGTGGGGCAGGATTAGGGATAAACACCAGGCTCTGCCTCACAGCCCATCCTGGCTGCCCCACAGCACCCACAGGGCCTGGCCACCTGCAGAGCTACAGTACAGCCAAAAAACCAGAGAAATGGGGGAAAACAGAGACAAAGATGGTGCCAGGCAGCTCAGCCTCTCCTTCCCGGGTTGCTGGCAGATGGAGGGGGGATGTGGGGATGGGGGCAGGAGGAAGGATGGCAGTATTGGGAGCACTCCCTGCTCCCCCCATGTGTCTCCCACTCCTGTGATGAGCTCATGGGGCTGTGCTTGAGTGAGGTGGGTGCCCCACAGATGAAGTGTGGGTGTCCTGGGAGGGTTGATGGGGTGTCCTGGCAGGGGCACTGTGGGTGTCCTGGGAGGGTTGATGGGGTGTCCTGGCAGGGGTGTGGGTGTCCTGGCAGGGGCACTGTGGGTGTCCTGGGAGGGTTGATGGGGTGTCCTGGCAGGGGCACTGTGGGTGTCCTGGGAGGGTTGATGGGGTGTCCTGGCAGGGGTGTGGGTGTCCTGGCAGGGGCACTGTGGGTGTCCTGGGAGGGTTGATGGGGTGTCCTGGCAGGGGCACTGTGGGTGTCCTGGGAGGGTTGATGGGGTGTCCTGGCAGGGGTGTGGGTGTCCTGGCAGGGGCACTGTGGGTGTCCTGGGAGGGTTGATGGGGTGTCCTGGCAGGGGCACTGTGGGTGTCCTGGGAGGGTTGATGGGGTGTCCTGGCAGGGGTGTGGGTGTCCTGGCAGGGGCACTGTGGGTGTCCTGGGAGGGTTGATGGGGTGTCCTGGCAGGGGCACTGTGGGTGTCCTGGGAGGGTTGATGGGGTGTCCTGGCAGGGGTGTGGGTGTCCTGGCAGGGGCACTGTGGGTGTCCTGGGAGGGTTGATGGGGTGTCCTGGCAGGGGCACTGTGGGTGTCCTGGCAGGGGTGTGGGTGTCCTGGCAGGGGCACTGTGGGTGTCCTGGGAGGGTTGATGGGGTGTCCTGGCAGGGGCACTGTGGGTGTCCTGGCAGGGGTGTGGGTGTCCTGGCAGGGGTGTGGGTGTCCTGGCAGGGGCACTGTGGGTGTCCTGGCAGGGGCACTGTGGGTGTCCCACGGGTGCTGTGGGTGCCCTGGAAGGCAGGGGCAGGGGAAGCCGAGGCACTTGGCACATGTCTCACTGCAGCACAGTTCGATGCAGAGATAAGATAAGGTGTCTGAGGCTGCCAAGGTAAACTGAGGTCACTGCAAACCCCAGCAGGTGAACACGTCCCCACAGCCCCAGGTTACACACACAGAACCCCAGACTGGTTTGGGCTGGAAGGGATTCCAGCCAGTGGCATCCCTGGCATCTCCTGGGGCTGGCAGAGCTGGCAGATCTGTCCCCAGCAGCTCCTGGGCATTCTCCACTGCTGCCAGTCATGGAAAGCTTTGGAAATAGCTCCAAAAGTCAATCCAGGAACAGCAGTTCTGGGTCTCGGCCACACATGAGGGCAAAGTCACCTTTCTGCCCCTTCCTCTCCCATCTCCAAATGTACATTTTTCTTCCTTAAGCTCCTCATTTAAAATAAAACTGTCATGAAACCCCCTGACTCCTTGAGCTGGAGCTTTTGGGAGACCTCAAAAGAGGAGAAAACTCCTGGGTGTCAAAAACCTGGGTTGGAGGCGAGCTGGGTGCCCAGGCCAGGGCTGTCTGTGGGAACGAGCGGCACATCCAGGGTTTGATAAAGGTAAAAGCCCCTTTGGCACCCCAAGACCTCCTCTCCCCCTCGGAGGATGCTCCTGCAGCCCCCCCGGATGTGGGTTTGCAGGGAGCAGGGTGGGGAGAGGCTGCAGGAGGTGGGGGAGGCATCGCAGCCGGATTCGAATGGGAGCCGCCTGACAGATGGGGCTGCCCTACATTTCACGAGTGGCTGCCGTTAATCTGCTTCCTGCACCCTCCCCCAGCCCACCTCCCTGCGGCTCGGGGCTCCCCACTGCCAGGCCGGGGAGTGCCAGGGCCCTGTGGGGACACAGGCTGAGGGTCACAGTGCAATGGAGGCCACCAGGTGTCCCCAGCCTTTGGAGACCCTACCAGCCCATGGCCAGGGTCACAGCACCCTCCTCTACCCTAAACACTCCCTGTCCCTTGGGTGCAGCCCAAAGCCCGGCCCTGGGGGTCCTCAGGTCCCTTCCTGACCCCCCCAACAAACTCCTGTCCACAGCTGGGGACAGAAGGGTTGTGCTGCTGTGCCCTTTTGCATGCTCAGGGCTGAGCATCTCTTCAGCCTCTTCCTCTTCCTCCTTCAGTGTCCCTTAACCCATCTTTGGATTTCACCCCATGTCCCCAGGTTCACATGAGCCTGGGACTCACCTCACTGTGTGGTTTCTATTACTCCTCAAATGAAGCTGAAACCTGACATTAGATCATGAAACCCACTAAGGGAAGAAATCTGGGGAGGGAAGGGAAATCCCCCATTGGGTCCCAAAGAGGCATCACAGTGCCTCTCCTCTCCTCTCCTCTCCTCCCCCCCAAAGCAAAGGCACAAAGGCCACCATGGTCCCGGTGTTCCAGTGTTTGGATCAGCTCCTCTTCAGGGCACATTTGCAGACTGGGACTTCCTGATCCTCTCCCACAGGAAGGATGAATTCACTGAGCTGTTTAGCTTCAAGAATCAGGAAAAGTGCCCCAAGAATGACACATTCACATCCCAGTGACATCCCAAACTCCAATTCAGCCAAACGAAACCTCTCCAACTCCTCCTGTCCCTTCCTCACTGTGCTGCAGCTCTTTTGGGACTTTTCCCAGGCAGTCTTGGGTGCTGTCCCCTTCCTTGTCCATGGGCAATATTTACCCTCAGGTTTGACAGCTGCCCTCAGACCCTGCTGTTTTCACCTCTGAAGGTGCTGGATGTCCCATTTGGCATCTTGGACATTCTCTGTGGGCAAGGCCCCTGTCCCTGTCCCTTGCTCCATGTCTAACTCCTATGGCAGCCGTCTCCTTTCCTCCATCTCTCACCTTTCTTCTCCCTCTTTCCCTCCTCTCCTTCCCCCTGTCCCCATCCCCCTTTCCAGAGCCTCCTGCCTGTACCTCTGCCCACACCAGGCTCCCTCAGCAGGTTCTCCCACCCCTTTTTAAGTTTCTCCCACCACACACTGCCTTAGCCAACCTTCCCCCCAGGCCCCGGTGGGGGAACACGGTCCCACCACGCTCCCCGGGGCACCCCTGGAGATCCCCCAGCCTCAGGGGTGGGGCTGAGATGCTTTCTGGGGGCGAGGGCGCCTTTTCTTTCCATTCAGAGGAGATTCCCCGCCCCGTGAGCACACACTGAGGGTTTCCTGCCCGTGGGCGGATTCTATCTTGGGCTGCAGCCGCGCAGGGGGACCCCACCTGGGGCCGGGGATGCCGCGTTTCCTCCTCCTCCACACCATTCCCAGGGCGCTCTCATCACCCCAGCTTATATTTTTGGACGATTTTAAGGCCGTTTTCCAAGTCCTCTGGACAGGATCGAACTCCACCCAGGCAGGATCAAACTCCCCAAGGATCCCCGGGTTCTGCTGTGCTGTGTAGGATGATACCCCTCTGCTCGGGGGATGCACAGCAGAAGGACCTGGTCCGCACCTGGGTGGGGTTTCTGTACAACCAGATCATCTGAACGTGACAATTTGGGGACCACTTTCTCCTGAGCCCTGTGAGAGTCCAAAGCAGCTGAGCCAAGCCCAAAAGTCGCCCCTGCTGGGAGCCCATCCCGAGGACTGCTGCCCACCACAGGGACTGAGAGGGAGTCGCTGTAATGTGAGAGATGGGCGGGCTTCAAAAAGAGGGAAAAAAAATAGTTTTGAGGCCTTTCTTCTTTCTCGCTGTTGTTGTTGTTATCCATAAATAATAATTAAACCACCATTTCCAGCCCAGGCCACTTGTTTTAAATTTCCTGGCTAAAGTGATGTAACAGCTGTGCGTGATGCAACGCCATGTGGAATGCATCATCCAGGAAACCAAAAACAAAATGGCTTTTCTGGCCAAGTGCTCGGCACAGCTCCTGCCCTCAGCCCCCGTCGTGGGGGTCCCGCAGCCCCCACGTCTGAGCTGGACACCCTGATGTCCCCGTGGGACCCGGCTCGGGGTGCAGGGGGACAGCAAGGGTGGGACATAAGGGGGAGGCAGCTCCTGCTCCGAGCTTGCTGAGCTCTGGGTCAGTTTTAATTAAAAACTTTACAAATCAAGAACTGGCGTTTTGCTGCGGACAAACAAACCTGCACAAGGCTGACACGTACCCCAGAGCAGAGGGGAGGGGCTGGTAGGCTTTTCCAGGCAGTTTGTCCCATTTCCTCCCACTTCTTCCCCCAGTTTTGTCCTGCCCTGGGACTTCTCTGCAATGGTCAGGAGAGCAAAAAGCCGCTGGTGGCTTCAGTGCCACCCCCATGTCCCCCCACCACTGCTGGAAGGATGTGGGGGCTCCGTGGCTCGACCCCTTCCATCTGGCAGGGTTTAATTCTCCCTTGGCTTCCCACTGCTGCAGGGAAGAATAAACTCTCCGGGATGGCTGTGCCCATCCCTCTGCCCCATCCACCTGTGCCCGGTGCCAGTGACCTGCCTTTGGAATGGGGCTGGTCAGAAAGGACAGGGAAAGGGACAAAAAAGAAGAGAAAGGGAAAGAGAAAAGGGGGGGGGGGGGGAACCCCAAACAAAAAAAAAATCAAAAACCAACCCAAGGTTGCAGTGGGAAATCAGAAGTCAGAGCTGAGGCATTTCGGCAGCCGGGGCTGGAATGTCTGACTCACACTGTGACTAAATGCAAATGTGAACTCAAACCTGCTCCTTAAAGTCCTCGGGATCCAGCGAGGAGCCCCGAGCTCCCACCGGCCCCGTGCCAGTGACCCAGCCCGGCCGGACGCTGGCCACTCTTGGTGGCTCCAGGATGAACGTCTGCAGTGAGCAATGCCCTGCTCTGTCTTTGTTTCACCTCCCCGAGCAGAGATGAGAGGGAGCCTGGGCAGGATGGGGCTGCCAGACCTCGGCTCTGGGTGGGACATGATCGCAACCCCAGCGTTATTTTCTTATTTATCAGCTGTGTGTTATCACCACGACCAATTGTGAAGATGGTGAAAACTGCTACCCCCATCCCAAAGGTTCAGAGGATGGAAACAATTGAGATGTTCTTGGAGTTCTTGGGAGAACTTTGATGGTTCTTGGGGCCACCCTGTGCAGGGCCAGGAGCTGGACTCTCGTGATCCTTGCAGGTCCCTTCCTGCTCAGGAGGTCCCAGGATTCGGTGGTTCTGTGTTACCCATGCTGTGTTTTGTGCCCCTACCGCACCTCACGAGGTGCCCAGGGGATGCTGATGTTGCCCATGAGCCTGAGGCTCCAGCACTTCTCCAGGTAGGGAATGTCACCGGAGCCCCTCTGGTGTCACCTCTGGGTGGATGTGTCTGAACAGCATCCCCGTGGTGCCCCTTGTGCATCCCCTCATCCCCTCTGCTTCCTCCTGCCCTACCAAAATAGCCTGAAATGGGAAACTGAGGGGGCCATGCTGTGAACTGGAAGGGGGAACTTCTCAGCTTCCAAAAAAAACCCCACGATGTCAGAGGAGTTTTAAGCCTTCCTGGTTCCCCACGAGCAGGCCCGGGGACACACTTTTTGCTACCCACTAGGAAGGAGGTATTATTAATTATAAGCTAATTAATTAGAGGCTGCGGAGTTGGGTGGGGAGAAACCTGAGGAGGTTCAACAAGGGCAAGTGTGGGGTCCTGCACCAAGGGAGGAACAACCCCAAGTGCCAGCACAGGCTGGGGGTGACCCACTGGGGAGCAGCTCTGCTAGGAAGGACCGGAGGGTCCTGGGGGATGACGCGCTGTCCCTGAGCCAGCAGAGTGTCCTGGGGCCAGGGGTGACAATGGGACCCTGAGGGCCAGAGAGCGATCCTGCTCCTCTGCTCGGCCGTAGGGAGGCACATCTGGGGTGCGGTGTCCAGTGCTGGGACAAGAAGGACAAGGAGCTACTGGAGAGGGTCCAGCAGAAGACCCAAAGATGATTTGGGGTCTGGAGCATCTCTGTGTGAGGAGAGACTGCAGGAGCTGGGCTTGGTTATCCCAGAGAAGACTGAGGGGATCTCACCAATCCATACAAGTATCTCCAAGGCGTGTCAGAGGATGGTGCCAGACTCTGTTCACTGGTGCCCAGCAACAGGACAAGGAGCAGTAGCCATAAACTAAACCACCAGAGGTCCCACCTCAACATGAGGAAGAACNCGTGATCCTTGCAGGTCCCTTCCTGCTCAGGAGGTCCCAGGATTCGGTGGTTCTGTGTTACCCATGCTGTGTTTTGTGCCCCTACCGCACCTCACGAGGTGCCCAGGGGATGCTGATGTTGCCCATGAGCCTGAGGCTCCAGCACTTCTCCAGGTAGGGAATGTCACCGGAGCCCCTCTGGTGTCACCTCTGGGTGGATGTGTCTGAACAGCATCCCCGTGGTGCCCCTTGTGCATCCCCTCATCCCCTCTGCTTCCTCCTGCCCTACCAAAATAGCCTGAAATGGGAAACTGAGGGGGCCATGCTGTGAACTGGAAGGGGGAACTTCTCAGCTTCCAAAAAAAACCCCACGATGTCAGAGGAGTTTTAAGCCTTCCTGGTTCCCCACGAGCAGGCCCGGGGACACACTTTTTGCTACCCACTAGGAAGGAGGTATTATTAATTATAAGCTAATTAATTAGAGGCTGCGGAGTTGGGTGGGGAGAAACCTGAGGAGGTTCAACAAGGGCAAGTGTGGGGTCCTGCACCAAGGGAGGAACAACCCCAAGTGCCAGCACAGGCTGGGGGTGACCCACTGGGGAGCAGCTCTGCTAGGAAGGACCGGAGGGTCCTGGGGGATGACGCGCTGTCCCTGAGCCAGCAGAGTGTCCTGGGGCCAGGGGTGACAATGGGACCCTGAGGGCCAGAGAGCGATCCTGCTCCTCTGCTCGGCCGTAGGGAGGCACATCTGGGGTGCGGTGTCCAGTGCTGGGACAAGAAGGACAAGGAGCTACTGGAGAGGGTCCAGCAGAAGACCCAAAGATGATTTGGGGTCTGGAGCATCTCTGTGTGAGGAGAGACTGCAGGAGCTGGGCTTGGTTATCCCAGAGAAGACTGAGGGGATCTCACCAATCCATACAAGTATCTCCAAGGCGTGTCAGAGGATGGTGCCAGACTCTGTTCACTGGTGCCCAGCAACAGGACAAGGAGCAGTAGCCATAAACTAAACCACCAGAGGTCCCACCTCAACATGAGGAAGAACTTCTTTCCATGAGGGTGGCAGAGCCCTGGAACAGGCTGCACAAAGAGGCAGTGGAGTCTCTGTCCAAGAGTGGGACACTCCAAACCCCAACTGGACGTGTTCCTGTGTCACCTGCTCTGGGGGACCCTGCCTTGGCAGGGAGTTGAACTGGATGATCTCAAGAGGGCCCCTCCAACCCCAAGCATTATGTGAAATGCAAATTCTATTTTCAACATAGAGCAAGTGAGTGAAACACGGCTGAAGCAGGAAAATCTCACCGCTTTCATCTCACACTGTCCTGGTCATGGATGCCTGTGGAAAACCAGCGAGGCTCATGCCAGCTCCTGCCCTCCCATCCCATCCCATCCCATCCCATCCCATCCCATCCCAAATCCCATCCCTTGGCTTTGCCCAGCCACCAGCAGCGGGAGAGCAAAGCTCCAAGGTTTAATTACAATTGTTGACAGGGAAATTATAGCCACACATGCAAAATGAGAATATAATTGTGTTAGGGAAATGTTTCATCTTCTCCCTGTCATCCCCAGGTGCAGAAGGCAGAGGGGGAGCAGCAGGAGAGGGATGATGTTGGCAGGAGGCCTCACCGTGGGGGGAGCAGCTGGGCTCGGGGTGCTGGGGGTGACACCAGTCCCGAGGGCCACCAGGCACAGAGAAAATGCAACAGAAAGTGGTGAACGGTTCCTTTTTACAGAGCAGCACCAACGAGGGAATGCTCGCCTCCCTTTGCCCAGAGCTGGAGAGGGACTTAGGACAAGGGATGGAGGGACAGGACACAGGGAATGGCTTCCACTGCCAGAGGGCAGGGATGGATGGGATATTGGGCAGGAATTGTTGGCTGTGAGGGTGGGCAGGCCCTGGCACAGGGTGCCCAGAGCAGCTGTGGCTGCCTCTGGATCCCTGGCAGTGTCCAAGGCCAGGCTGGATGAGGCTTGGAGTGACCCGGGATAGTGGAAGGTGTCCCTACTCATGGCAGGGGGTGGAACGAGACGAAATGTGAGGCCCCTCCCCACCCAGCCGGGGCCGTGGTGACTCCATCCCAGCCCCGCGGCACTACCGGGCCCGTCCGGGGCCGACTCGCAGCCGCGCAAACCGGTCCAGGCGTCAGCGCTGCCGGGTGACCCCAGAACCAAAAGCGGGGCTGCTCCGGCACCACCACCCCCGGGGCTGCGCTGTGCCGGGGGACCCGCC